>BDUI01018426.1:29640-43061 GCA_002335545.1 Apodemus speciosus
CTCTGCTTAGTGAGCTTCCCCACTGGCTCTTGATTGGCAGGGCCACAGTTCTAAAGAGTCCGAGTCAGGATGCGGAAGCAGCGGCTGGAGAGATGGCTCAGCGTCAAGAGTCTGTCTGCTCTTCTACAGGATCTGAGTTCAGATCTGAACTCACGACTGCCTGTAACTCTAGCCCCAGCAGACCAGATATCCTCTTCTGGCCTCCATTGGGTACCCACACATGGTACATGTGTGTTCACACACAGACATGAACATAAAAATGAAGCAAACTGCAAAAGGGGGGTGTTGAGAACATTACCTGCGCAGGTGCTTGACACACATGGCATGCTGGGGGAGTGTGGGTTTAGTGTGTTTCAATCCCCAGCACTGAAGAAACAGAMACAAATGTGTCTCCATCTTAAGTCTCATCGCTTATGTTACAATATTAAAAGCTAAACGTTATGGAACATATTTACTGTTAAATGTCCTGCATTTATCCACTGCGAGTGGATCGTGTTTTGAGAATGGTATGGTGCTGTGGTCTGGAGACAGAATCTAGCTATGGCACTGGCAGCCTTACCCTCATGGGCACCCTGCTTTCACTCCCCAGTGCTAGTTACAGATACTCCATCATTCCCTGCTTTCACTCCCCAGTGCTAGTTACAGATACTCCATCATTCCCTGGGAGCAAGGATGTTTAAATGAAAAGTCACATTAGAGTAGATGACTTTAAAATGTTCTTAGAGGTACAGTAGACTTTAATTTTTTTCCTGTGAATTTATTTTTGTGTGTGTTTCTGTCTGCTTTTGTGCCTGTATCACATGAGTGCAATGCCCAAGGTATCCAGAAGAGGGAGTAGAATTCCCTGGAACTGGGTTGCAAGTGGTTGTGAGCTGAGCTATTGGTGCTGGAAATTGAACACAGGCCCTGAGAGAGCAACAGGTGCCCCTCCTGAGGACTAGCTCAGCACCCTCCAGCTCTGGGATTGCCTTCTGTGCCGAGAGCAGAGCCATCTGAGAAGGCAGCACTGATACAGCTAGAGAAGGAAGGGCGGGGGCCGAGGCCTGTGTGCACCACACCTGGAAGTTACTTTGTAAAAAGTGAGCCGAGTGGCTTTTTCTACCTATTTCAGTATATTTAAGAACTCACAGATGCTGCGAATGAAAGGATTGCGTATTAAGCACCATCATTGCTCAGAATCTAGCTGGCCACAGGCTGCTTTGTGGGGACTTTCCCCCCTGACTGTAAAGCAGACTGCATCCTCATGGCCTTCTACCCATACGGCTTCAACAGCTTCCCTAAAAGAAACGTGAGACTCTCCTCACTTGGGTACCCCAGCTGACTTTTTCATGTCAGGGTTATGCATGACATTTGACTGCCCTTTTTTAACACCTAGATGATTAAAGGCGTGTGCCCTCACCCAATCTCGTTGTTTACTTTTAATAAAATACTTCTCACGTCCCCTTTAAAGTATGCATGACATTCTCCCTCTCTCTCTCTCTCTCTCTCTCTCTCTCTCTCTCTCTCTCTCTCACACACACACACACACACACTCACACACACACACACACACACACACACACACACACACAGGGCAATATAGCATACATTTAGAAGTCAGAAGACGCTGGGCGTTGGTGGCATATGCCTTTAATCCCAGAGCTTGGGAGGCAGAAGCAGGCAGATTTCTGAGTTCAAGGCCAGCCTGGTCTACAGAGTGAGTTCCAGGACAGCCAGGGCTACACAGAGAAACCCTGTTTCGGAAAGAAAAAAAAAAAAAGTCAGAAGACAAGCTGCAGGACTTGGTTTTCTTCTCCACACTGTGGCCCTACAGACGGACCTCATATCCCCAGACCTGGCGGCAGACACCCTTACCCACTGAACTGTCTGCTAGTCCAGCACTGTTCATGTGTCTGGTAAACACCCTGAGAGGAGATAACGGCTTGCAGACGAAACATCTTTACTGCTCCACACTCTCTTTAGTGCTGTGTTAGTTGGAACAAATAAAGCCATTTGTAGGAATGTCTCTTTAGACTGTCTCTTTAGACTCAGCTCAGTCGCTGCCCGTGTCCTCCCAACTCTCCCTGGGTTGCCTGTTTGTCCACAGTGTGTACATATTGGTACCTTTTTTACTAGAATACAGGCTCTTGGCCATTGCTGAATGAACTTTTGAACCAGTTTGGGCCAGTCCGGAAATGCTTTGGGAGTGTGTAACTTGAATCACCTTTCTCAGGTTGGCTTTGTTTGGGTTACAGGTGTAGGCCCTGCTTCTGTGATGGTTGGGAATCTGGTTGCTGGTAAACGCATCGCACAGGCTGCAGGAAGGGACCTGGGCCAAATAGAAGAGAATGATCTGGTGAGGAAGGTAAGTTCTAGACAGCCAGGCTCGTCCCCATGAGCACAGGACACACCTTGAAGTGCAGTGTGAACTTTTATGTGAATCTTTGAGACTTGCTGGCCTGAGTCCTTTCCTCTGCTCTGTGTTTTAGCACCAGTTCCTGGCGGAGATTCTGCAGTGGCGAGCCCAGGCCACTCCCGACCATGTCCTCTTCATGCTGTTAAATGCCAAGGTATTCAAATAACTTCAGTTTTCGGGAGTGCTTGTCCAGCATGGACAAGGCCCCGGGTTCAACTCCAAACCACAGAACTGGGCATAGTAATGCATGCCTGCAATTCCAGCACTTGGGAGGTGGAAGCAGAAAAATTTGAAGTTAAAGATCATCCTCAAACTACATAGCTTAGGCCATCCTGTTTTGTCTCAAAACTGACAAAGAATAGAGTAATTTATGTATATTAAGAAAGAAACGTTAGCTGGGCAGTGGTGGCCCACACCTTTAATCCCAGTAAGAGGCAAAGGAGGGCCAATCTCTGTTTGAGGCTAACCTCGTCTCCAGAGTGAGTTCCAGTATAGCCTGGGCTATACAGAGAAACCCTGTCTCRAAAAAGCAAAGAAAGAAAAAGGAAGGAAAGAAGGATAGTGTCTTCGTTGGGATTTCTATTCCTGCACAAACATCACGTCCAAGAAGCAAGTTGGGGAGGAAAGGGTTTGTTCAGCTTACACTTCCACACTGCTGTTCATCACCAAAGGAAGTCAGGACTGGAACTCAAGCAGGGCAGGAAGCAGGAGCTGATGCAGAGGCCATGGAGGGGTGCTGCTTACTGGCTTGCTTCCCCTGGCTTGCTCAGCTTGCTTTCTTATAGAACCCAAGACCACCAGTCCAGGGATGGCACCACCTACAGTGGGCCCTCCCCCTTGATCACTAATGGAGAAAATGCCCCACAGCTGGATCTCATGGAGGCATTTCCTCAACGGAAGCTCCTTTCTCTGTGATAACTCCAGCCTCAGCCTGTGTCAAGTTGACACACAAAACCAGCCAGTACAGATAGCTAAAACACTAAGAAAGAAAGACTATAAATACATTTGGTTTAAGATAATTAACTGGACTGGAGAGATGGCTCAACAGTTAAGAGCACTGACTTCTCTTCCATAGGTCCTGAGTTCAAATCCCAGCAACCACATGGTGGCTCACAACCATCTGTAATGGGATCTGATGTCTTCTTCTGATGTGTCTGAAGACAGCTACATATTTCATAAAAATGAAATAAATATTTAAAAAAAAAAAGATAATTAACATACCCTGTGAACCTGAGACACAAAAAAGAGGAATTCACACATGTTTTTTTTTTTTTTTTTTTGGGGGGGGGGGKGTTTCGAGACAGGGTTTCTCTGTGTAGCCCTGGCTGTCCTGGAACTCACTCTGTAGACCAGGCTGGCCTCGAACTCAGAAATCCGCCTGCCTCTGCCTCCCAAGTGCTGGGATTACAGGCGTGCGCCACCACACCCGGCTCACACATGTTTTTTGTTAGCAGGGGAGTCATCTGAGCTGATAATTCACCCAGAGGCCAAGCCTGTTGAGTGCCATATCTGCTTGGCTGTACTTGTATGTCTCTGTTTCTGCACTGAACTTTAACCCGCTTACCCTTCTTGTGCTGAAGGGAACTACTGTGTGCACGGCCAGCTGCCTGCAGCTTCATAAGCGAGCAGAGAGGATCGCTGCAGTCCTTGGTGACAAGGGTCATCTGAATGCAGGGGACAATGTGGTATTGCTCTACCCACCTGGTAAGACTGGGATTGGTAAACTGGGCTCTGCGCTGTATTATTAGATACCATTCAGCAGGAGAGGAGRGGAACTCAGGGTTACCGTCCACACCATAGAGCCATGCTTCCCGACACCACACGTGCTGTGCTCACCGGTGTGGCCCAGGCTGTGCCCTGCATTGGGCAGTGTGGCGGCTCTGCTGAGACTCTGTCTCCATCAGTGCCTACTACATAAAAGGTGCCCAGGCCAGGCATGGCAGCACACTGCTGTAAGTCCTGTCCTCAAGGGGCTTGCATAAGAATTAGACACTCCAGGCCAGCAAGGGTTACATGGCGAGTTCCTGGGCTGTATAACAAGACTTATATGCAGCCAAGTAGGGTAACACTCACCTTTAATCCCAGGACTCAAGAGGTTAAGACTCTGAGTTAAGGCCAGCCTGGTCTACATAGTGAGTTCCAGGCTAGCCAGGACTACATGTTGAGACTTATCRCAAACAACAACAAAAAATAGCAAGGCGTGGGAGCGCACGCCTACCACCCTTGGGAGGTGGAAGCAGAAGGGTAAGGAGCTCACCTCAGCCATAGCAAGTCTGTCTCAGAAACAAAACGAAGAGGCTGAGGAGGTGGCTCAGGAGGCTGATTGCTCGCTGCAGAGCAGAGCACCTGCGTTTGCATCCAGCACCCCGTAAAAAGTGAGGCTTCGCACTGCTTGAAGGAGCTCAGTGGATAACATTGCTTGCTGTGCCTGACGACCTGGTGACATTGATCCCAGGAACTCATGATAGAGAAGGAGAAAAACAGCTCCTAACAGTTCACCCTCCGACCTCTACACATGTGTACACACACAGATGATGATGGTGGTGATGTTGATGATGGTGATAATGATGATATACACACATACATAGATGTATATATGTACGTACAACATACACATACACTGTCCTCTACAATTAGGAGCGATGGTGTTCTTCCAGAGGACCTGGGTTTCATGTCCAGCACATATAGGGAGCTCACAACACTCTGAAACTTTAGTTCAGAAGGTCTCTCACCCTCTTCTGACCTCCAAGGGTACTGCACATTTGGGGTGCAAGATATACATGCTGGTAAAGCACTGATACACATAATTACTTACCACCACCACCACCACCCCCCAAAAAACCCAAGCCTACCTGGCATGGTAATGCAGTGCTAATGCTGCAGAGGCGTGGGGATCCCTCAGGCTCCGCGACCAGCTGGTGCAGCCAAATGGTGGGCTCCAGGTTCAGTGGACGCAAAGGAAAYCAGAGAGGCCGGAGAGATGGATGTGTAGTTGAATTCTTGCTGCTTTCCCAGAGGACCGTCGTCAGCTCGCAGTGCCCATGCCTTGTGGTCACAGCTGCCTGTGGCTCCAGGTCTAGTGCTCTTCTCTGGCTTCTGCAGACACACACACACACACACACACACACACACACACACANAGAGAGAGAGAGAGAGAGAGAGAGAGAGAGAGATGCTTACCCTGACACAGACACACACATCCATACAAGCTTCTTTTCAAGGTAGAGGACAATAGAGGAATCCAACATCAGTCTCTGACCTTCACCTCCATGTGTGCATATGCRCACAGAGGACAGCTTTGAGGAGTTGCTTCCCTCTTTCCACTGTGGGATCCAGGAATGGCGCTCAGGTCAGCAGTGAGCAGAGCAGGTGCTCTCACCTGCTGAGCAGCTCACTGACCCAGGATTCAGAATCTTAGATAAAAGACCAACACAAGAAAAACGAGACGGTGATGTCTGCATCTCCCTCCTCTGCTCTGTCTGTCCCAACTGGAATGCCCAGAGTGCTTTGCTAGTCTGTCTCCATTGCCCCGCCTTACTGCTTCCTGTTCTCTTCCCCTGCTCTACCTCACTCTGTTGTCCCTACTGTGCTGTTCATTCGTGTAAACACTGAGATTGCCTAGGAGACGATCTGTTCCCAGGAGGATACGTCATGTATGTTCACATGAAGCTGCCTTCCATCTACCAGTAATGACGTGGCAGGGCCACAGCGCTGAGCCGTGTTCATWGACCCACAGTGTCGAAGAAGTCCAGTTGCTTTTCTTGCACCAGCTTTTGTGCAAGGAAAGTTCAGCGGTCCTCACTTCTCTGTCCTTACTTCCTTAAGTACCCTTGATTTCTACAGTTGTTTCTACGTACAGCAAGCAATACAGCCTACCTCCATCGTCTTCCAAGAGCTCCCTGCAGGGCTTGAAGATATAGCTYRGGAATATGACACTCCATAGCCATGTACAAAGCTCTGGGTTCATTACTAACACGACCCGTGTGTGCACTCGCGTGTGTTTAAAGATGGTCTCCATTTTAGCCTAGGTTGACTTTTAACTATTGCTATGTAGCCCAGGCTGATCTTGAGCCCTAGGCAATCTGCCTGCTTCAACATCCAAATGCCAAGTATGAGCCACTGTGCCAGACTTTCTATTCTTCTTAAGTATTAAAGTTTAATTTTGTCACTGTCTTGTTTAACTAAAGGTCTAATGAGCTACATGAACCAGGTGTGGTGGCTCACACCTCTATTCCGAGCTTGACAGATCATTCTGGGGAGACTGAATATGCAGTCCCCATGTTGCCTGGTTGGGCGTGACTGGGGGCTCTGGGTTTACTTCCCCAGTGACAGCAGCAGTGACTCTCTTGACGGTGTCCTCTGTCTCGCAGGCATCGAGCTGATCGCTGCATTCTACGGCTGCCTGTACGCAGGGTGTATACCTGTGACCGTGCGGCCCCCTCACGCACAGAACCTCGCTGCCACCTTGCCCACAGTGCGCATGGTTGTTGATGTAAGTGCCTCTGTGCCTRTCTTCCCATTCCAGAACCCACACTCAGACGGCTGAGAATCTTAGTCACTTTCTGCTTCCTTAGTGTCAAGTAGCCAGGTTTTTCTCCTAAAACCTCTCCCTGCATGGTGTGGTGTGTACCTGTGATTCCAGCACAGGGCAGAGGCAGGGCTGTGAACTCTCATGTAAAGAGAGTCTGTGTCAAAACAAACAGGACACAAAAGCAAACTCTAGCTTTCTCCTCTGCTTTTATCTGGCCTCCAAGTCTGTGAAGAGAGCAGTGATTGGTGGGGTGGGTACTGTACTTGCCAGTCGTAAGCCCTGAGGAGGAGAGCTCTGCTCATTTTCCATAGCTGTGGCCCTCATTTCCTTCTTAAAACGCATTATTACCTGTCAGGCTTTTTTCCTACATAAGAACCAGTGAGTGCTGCTGGGCAGTGGTGGCGCACGCCTTTAATCCCAGCACTTGGGAGGCAGAGGCAGGCGGATTTCTGAGTTCGAGGCCAGCCTGGTCTACAGAGTGAGTTCCAGGATAGCCAGAGCTATACAGAGAAACCCTGTCTCAAACAACCAAAAAAAAAAAAAAAAAAATAGTGTAATTCTTCATGTCAGGTTTTCCCAGGTCATTTCTATTTGGGTTAATCCTTGTATTTAGGAGTGTGGCCACTGATACATTAAAGAGTGACATGAAGCTGGGAGGGAGTGCGATGAGGCTGGGAGGAGGTGCTGGGGTGTACATAACAAGACATGCTGTATACATGTGTGAAGCTTTCAAAGAATAAAAATTAAATAAGTTTTAAAAGCTGTGCAGAGCTGGGATATGGCTTGGTGGTCAGCACTTGTTACTCCTTAGCCACACCAACACAAACAGAAACCCCTGAATTTTGTTCTGGAGGGGCTGGGAGATTTTTTGGTTTGGTTTGGTTTGGTTTTTTGAGACAGGGTTTCTCTGTGTAGCCCTGGCCGACCTGGACCTAGCTCTGTAGACCAGGCTGGCCTCGGACTCAGGCGGCCTGCTCTGCCTCCCATGTGCTATTAAAGGTGCACTCTGTCACTGCCCACATAAGGTTTGATAATATATGACAATTGAAATGGAATAAATCTATGTTGTGTAATATACTGAGACCTTAACAGAAGGCAGCCTGGGCCAGTGCACCGACAGGCTACACACTTGTCATCAATGGCATGTGTCTCCAAGGGCTGCTGTGGGTCGGTAGCCATCGATGGCATGTGTGTCCATGGGCTGCTGAGGGTCGGTAGCATTGTAGATGACTCCATTACAGTGTCATTCAGACAAACAGTGTCCGTGTTAGCCCTACCTTGAGGCCTGGGGAAGCGTTGGGAGTCTCTTTCTGTTGACTCGCTTGTGGGTGAAAGTAGGTCACTGTATCTCCCTGCACTGCCAAATAGAGTTCAGCGTGTGGGCGCTTCTGTCTGGCTCCATGGCCGCAGACTGGTGTCGCCATTGCACACCCCATTCTGAGCTCCCACTGCCTCCTCCCCTTCCCCGAGCACTTCAGGATCCATGTCTTGGTCTTCTGTCTTTACAAAGATTAGGAGAGCAGGGTCTTCCTGAGAGTGTGTCTCTTGTAAGCAGCAGCCCCTATTGTTGCCACATGGCTGTCATCCTGGTAGAATTAAGTATGACACATTTTCTGAGATAAAAACATAAAAACAGGGATAAAACCCAGCCAGGATGGCGAGCAGGCTCCTCTTAGCATCGCCAGTGCTAAGCCTTCTGCTGTTTACTGCTGTGCCTGTGTTTSTAGGTCAGCAAAGCAGCGTGTGTCCTCACCACTCAGACTCTGATGAGGTTGCTCAAGTCTCGAGAGGCAGCGGCAGCTGTGGATGTGAAAACCTGGCCAGCCATCATTGACACAGGTGAACTTGGGGGAGGGGATTACTCGCGGCGGCTGCCATTCACTGACGGGTTTCCTAGAGTCTCACACCACCCACCCAGCTTTCCTGCCTTAACACCCTTCTTCTGCTGACACAGAACAAAGTCAGATATCCAGGAAATGTGTACTATCAAAACACCACACACAGGAAAGCCAGGTCTAAGAGCCAGCCCATAATGTGCTAAACGCTCTTTAAAGTATCTTCCTGGATGTGATGGCTTATATCTGTAATCTCAGAACTCTAGAGTTTGAGGCAGGAGGATCGTTAGTTCAAGCCCAGGCTATGCTACATCATGAGAAACAGTCCCCTCCCCACCCCCACCCCCCAAAAAAGACACAAATGTTTTGATGGTGCTTCTCACATCATGGAAAGGTGGTTACGCTTCATAGCCAGGTCCATGTGRCGTGCTGAGACCCAGGGGCTGGAGAATAGTGCGGGCGAGGAACTCAGGTCGGTCTTCAGGAACAGCAGAGCCAGCGGGGCATGGMGGTATTCACYYGTCGTCGCTGCCCTGAGGAGGCGCAGTCAGGGCCACAGGGCTTGCTGGCCAGCCAGTCTAACCTCATTGTGAGCCAGGTCCCAGGGRAGACCTCGTGTCTGCAAGCCAGGGTGGATGACTCCTGAGAAATGATGCCCAAAGTGGACCTCTGGCTTCCACTGACACACAGACACATACACACATACATGCATGCCTGCAGACACATGTGCACCTAGACACACCTACACGTGTACACAAACACACACACACACACACACACACACACACACACAGTATTGAGACAATCTGGTCCTTGACTTCTAGATGTGATGTAATTAAAACAGCCGTGGGGGCTGGAGAGATGGCTCAGTGGTTAAGAGCATTGACTGATCTTCTGAAAGTCTTGAGTTCAATTCCCAGCACCTACATGGTGGCTCAAAAACATCTGTAATGGGATCCGATGCTCTCTTGTGGTGTGTCTAAAGATAGTGACATTGTACTTACACATAATAAATAAATAAATCTTTAAAACAACAACAACAACCATGGACTAAAAGTTAGAAGTCCTGGGCTCTAGCCTGAGCTTTGTTAATGCCTGTACAACTCATTCTAAAATACTGTCCGTTGTATTGAAAAATATCAAATGTGATACAGTGTGAAAACCAGAATGAGCATAAATTTTTAGCTGCTATTCAACATTAAAATGGGAAGACATGGGAATAGCTGGAGGATTCATGGAGCAGGATGATGTGGGTTCTGACTGAGGCCGCTGCAGCTCTGAGTACCGCTTTAGCTTGGGCAAAAGCCTCTGTAAATGAGGTTTATAGAGACTGCAGTAGTGTCCAGCTGTAGTGTGGAGCCGCAGTAATGACTGCTAACCCTGTTAAAGAAGTCTTTGGCTTGACGAGCGATAGGCACCCTATGGCGTGAGATGTAAAATTCACTATTGTTTCTTAACCAGGAAAGAAAGCCAAAGAACCATCAAAGGGGTATGGTTAGGCCAGAGACATCTTGACATATTTGACTTTGAATTTCAAAGAAAATTTGAGATAAGACAGAGATGTCCCACCATATCTAGTTTTCTGCAGTCCTGGAAGTGAGCCCACTCAGTTCTCTGCGCAYGTGAGTCACAGTGTGTCCCCAGCATGGAGGAGGTATTTTACATGAGTGAAAGACAGTGACTCCCCTCTAGAGGAGGGACTGTCTCACTTTTAAAGTTGCTGTGATAAAGTATTCTGTGTAAATAACTTAAGGAAGGAAGAGTGTACTCTGCTCACAGTTCACGCCCAGCACCATGCTGGAGTGTCAGGCAGCAGGAACTTGGGGCAGCAGCTGGTAAGTAGCTCTGCAGTCAGGAGGAAGAGAGTAATGGATGCTCTTGTGGGCCCAGCCTTTTCATGTTTATGTGATTCAGGAACGGTATGCTGCGATGCCCCATGGGTGGTCTTCCCGGTTCGGATTTCCCTAATTAAGATTATTTCTCAAAAGCCTGACCAAGGCCAACTTCATCAAAATAACTCCCTGATACATGTCCCTAGAAGGTAACTCCAGGGGACTCCAGGTCCTGTCAGGTTAACAGTCAACACTGTCATGCCATGCGTGATTAGTACAGGACACTAAACTGTAAGAAAGTGCTACAACAGTTAATGCATTCTGAGCATACAGAGCATCTTTTTAAATTGGCTCATGTGGAACTGGAGAGGTGGCTCGGAGGTGAGAGCACTTGCTGTCCCTGCAAAGGCCTCAGCTTAATCCCCAGCACACACACAGTGTTCACAGTCCCCGGAACTGCAGTTCCAGGGAACCCATACCTCCTCTCAGCTTTTTCTGGAGGCTCCATACACATACATACAAAATCAATGCATTAGTAAAGGAAATGCTAAGTGCTTCCTTTGAATTAACTTTACAGTAGCACTATGAAGGTGGGGAGTTTGGAGATTTGTGTTAGAGGAATATAGAAGAGATGTCAGGGGAGTGACCCAGGACACAGAGCTGATGACATAGTTTTCCTCGGGAGTTGAGCACTAGCACTCTGCTTTTTTCCATGCTGTTTGCCATAGAGATATCTGTAGAAGATTCACACAGTTTGGACTTGCTGGTAGCCTTTGCCTGGCGGCATCATAGCCCTGCCTTGCTGAGATGACTGTCACAGCTGCGGGGTGGGCGACAAAGGCTCCAGCCTTCACACACATACCCCAGAGCTGGCTCAGCCTTAGGAAGCCATGAGGCGGCGGAAGGAGTGATGGTTTCCGTGTTCTAGCATGACCACTTTATAACAAAGTTGTTCTTTGCTTTGCAGATGACTTACCCAGGAAACGGTTACCTCAGCTGTATAAACCACCCACTCCTGAGATGTTGGCATACCTTGACTTCAGTGTCTCCACAACCGGCATGCTCACGGGCGTGAAGGTAAAGCTGTGGTGTCCACTCTGCTGAGCAGCCATGACCACTGCTCAGGGACCTACCTCAGTGTGGGARYGAGCTGGCTGGGCCAGATGCCAGGGGCGGAATCCAGTGTCCTGGCTATATTTAAATCTGAGCACCAGCTCTTCCGGAGAAAGTATCCAGAGCATTTGCACTATGGAGTGCTGGGGCCAGATGCAAATGCTTTAGATAGTAAGAGCTCTAGGTAATGTCAGGTTGCAGGCTTCTCTCAGGTGCCATGAGACTGTCGGCTGTGGAGTAGAGACCTGTCTTCTTGGTTTATGTTTAGGCTATGAAGCAGTAAAACCCACAGGTGAAGAGAGAGTTTGGGGAGCTGAGGCTGGTGAGCGCAGCTCCTCTGCCCCGGGTGACAGTCCGTCCTTCTGTGTCCCTTGCTTCACAGATGTCCCACTCTGCAGTCAATGCTCTCTGCAGAGCCATCAAGCTCCAGTGCGAGTTGTACTCTTCCCGGCAGATCGCCATCTGCCTTGACCCTTACTGTGGACTTGGCTTTGCACTCTGGTGTCTCTGCAGGTAGGATGGAGAAGCCCAAATGTGGGCTTTGGGGGCTGTGGCCACCTCACCCTTGCTTTAGCTCACTTGGTTTGGTGAACTTTGAGGAAAATCCTGCTATTTCCAAAATCTAAACACCTTATGTGTTGCTGATGTTTGTTTAGTGTTATCTGAATTATTTTTTTATTCTCCTCACTAAGTTTTATGCCTCCAAGAAAATGGTTCTATCCCCATACCTGCTTTCTGTTCCATTCTGTCATCCTAGTTTTAGAAGCAAAGCCAAGTCAGAAGGCTGATTCTCGGGTGAAGTATGACATGTTTGACAGCCAGAACGTGCCCCCTAGGCTTGGCAGGAAGGGGCTAGTGGAAGGCAGTGACATCATTTGGCTGGAACGCAGCAGTCTGCCCTGACCAGACTGCTTCATGAGGACTGGCAGGTCCCTGCTCTTTTCACTGCCTGCCGGGAACCCATATTTCAGGCCTGCATTTTCACCTCCTGTGGATATCCCATGAATGTCTCACAAGTACCTGTCACTCCTCCAGCACCCTCCTGTCCCCATCTCCATCTGGGTAGTGCTGTCCACCGGGGCCCAGAGTAAAAACTTAGGTGTCATCTTCAGCTTCCTATCTTCATGCTAGTTGCATGTAATGCACACTGGTTCAGTTGTTCTAATACCTGTCTACACACTGAAGTCACTTCTGGCACTTGGGAAAATTCAGTAGGACCAAGAATGGTAACGTGCTCCTGTGATCCTAGAAATTTGGGAGACTGAGGCAGGAGAATCCTAAGGCCTGCATGGTTGTCTAGCAACACCCCATCACAAAAAGGGAAAAGGGGGCTGGGCAGATGCTCAGTGCTTAGGAGCACTTGCTGTTAACCTCAGACAGGTCTGTGTTCCCAGCGCCCACGGCATGTAGTAGCATGCCTTTAATCTCAGTGGGAAGCTCATACCCTTGATCCCAGCACCTGAAGGCAGAGGCAGGCGGATCTCTGAGTTGGAGGCCAGCCTGGTCTACAGAGTGAGTTCCAGGACAGGCAGACATAAAATGAAATAAAAACTACTCTTGAAAAAGGAAAAGAACAAGGTATGATGGCTCCCTCCCATGATTCTAGCCCTTGAGAGACTAAACTCCAAGGTTGCTCATGAGCTGAAGGCCTCCTGTGTGGGATTACTGCGCCCTCATACCCTGGCAAACTACCCATTTTACATGAAAGAAATTGA
>BDUI01018434.1:0-18153 GCA_002335545.1 Apodemus speciosus
TAGGATCCTGAAATTCACCCTCTCACTCTCTAAATGAAGCCTCGGGCTATTACAGTTTGCCTGTGTATGACAGTGGTAAAAGCTGTCATGTGTCTTTGATACAAGATTTTTCCTCAAAATGACTTATATCTTCAGTAGGTGATCCTTTACGTATCTTGATTAAAGTGAGAAAGACAGAAATATTCCCATGGGGAATTGAAAGGAAGAATTGGCTGAAAGAGGTCTGATTGGAAATCACAAGTTGAGATTGATATTGTCCTGCAGGTGCTGGATGGAGGCAAGTATCATTTTTTGTACCCCTTCCTTTCACATCTGACAACTTCTCCCCAGCCTTCTCAACCTGGGAAGAGTTGGGGTGTCAAGTGTAACACTTGCAAACAGAATTCCAGCTGAGTCCCTAAGATCTGCCAACCTCATGTTCTATTCTGCCTCTTAAACATTTGGTCACTCTGGAATCAGGTTTCCTTCCCATCACATGGAGATCATAGCATTTRCTAGAAGGACTCAGGCAAACAAAACAGGAACATGARCATTTAACAATTTGTATGATGGTTGGGTCACTGTCATGTGTCCTGTATATTTTTTAACAGTATCCTGGGAGGAAATGAAASTGATAGCTCTTTGTGCTTCTCTTGAGATCGAACATGAGACTGAGAAACATGTGTAGATGCCCACTGCCCCTGCCTCAGTACTGGGCCCCACTGCATCAGCAGGCCAGCAAGAGTGATCATCCTTGCTCATCTCAGAGTTTCTTTCACTGCATGTTGGCACTTGTGCCTCTTGGTTTACTCAGAATCYCTTTACAAGCTGCAATTATTTTCAGAATTAATTTGGGGCTATTGAATTTGCTGAGGACAATAAAAATTTAAGAGAGCTCCTTTATTTAAAAAAAATTCTCTTGTGATGTTTTTGGGGCAATTTACAATGGGTGAACTTTTATTAATAAGAAAAGGAGCTGATCCCTTTTCCTCCTCTGCAAACTCTGCATAGGTAGCAGAAAGTGACTCCAGGCCAACCTGCAAGTGCTGCAGATACCTTGCTCTAGAATGCCACTCATACCCAACTTGTCTAGTGAAATTGCCTTACCAGCTCTGGGCTCGAAAGAGGATACCAAGCAGCATCTTGGATCCYATCCAACACGTTTCAAATATTTGATGGGACGTGCTACGARTCAGGTGTTTTTTTTTCCTCTTGACTTGGAAGGAGGCCATTAYGAACCATATGATTATATTCTGACCTGAAATTTGCCGTCTTTAGCATGGCCAGGTGGGTGCCATGCTTTCTGTACTGACTGAGGGACCTCCAGCTGGATCGAAGGGGACTTTTCATTTTATTTATCTCATCCTGCTAAGGCAGCTGGTTTCCACACTAGCAGTTTAGTTCTCTGTAAGGCGCAGGGATTCAGGCCATCTGCTGCATCTGCTGCATCTGCTGCTAGGTGCGTGCTCTTGAACGGAACAAATCAGTCTTGCAAATCAACAGCACCCTGGTTTTGTTAGTGCAGTCTTGCATGCCCGGAACACAAGCTAGGACTCAGGACCCCAGTGTAGGTGTTGACAGAGCACATGTCCAGATSTTACTATTGCAATTCTTCAAGTCAGATACCAACTGGCTGAAAAAAAGAGAGGTAAAAATTCTGTTTAAGAAAAAGCTCAGCTCTCAGCAGTGCTCCCACCAGAGAGACTGCATTGTATTCTTAAAATAACCACACCAGTCAGATGCAGACTGTTTTTTTATGTTTGGTTTTGTTTACATTTGTATTTTTTTCAAGTAGTGCTTTCAAAAGCTAATTTATGTCTGTCAGCACATCCTTAACAAAACTGGCTAATCACCCAGTTAAAACAAACATTTCAAAAATAGATAAATTGAAAAAAATAGGTTGTTTTCATTACACCACTGCAGACTGTTTCATGAATAATGTGACCTTCTTAAGAGAAACTGGTTCCTTAGAACCAGAGGGAGGCAAGCTGAGTCCCACCTGTGCCTTGTGGATGGACATTTATCAACAGGAACTGGCCTTTCTTTCTCAGAGGACTGACTCCATGACCTGGCTCATAAGTTTTTAATATATTCATAAACAAGTGATACTTTGAGAACCAAGTTCTTGAAAGACTGAGCCTTTTTGTAACTTATTTATATCCCTTCCCTATCTTCTCCAATATTCAATTTAATATTCAATTAAAAGACTACCCAAGTAGGGCCAAGTGATGCAGACCTGTAATTCTAACTACCTGGCAGACTGAGGCAGGAGGATCACAAGTTTAGGGATCCTTCTGGACTACAGTGACTTCAAAGCCAGTTTAGACAACTCAGTGTGTTTCTGTATCAAACTTGAATGTGTGAGGAGGCCTGGGAATGTAATTTGATATTAAAAATTGGGTTAGCACACACGAGACCCTGAGTTCAATCCCTAGTTGCACCATTCTCTAGTCCCCAGCCCCCAAATCATATTTGTGTCTGAGTGTTTGTGTGTGGAGTGTGCGTGTGTGTGTGTGNGTGGCTAAGCTCTGAGCCAGCGGGTGGGGTTCAGAGCCCAAGGGAGAATGTTTATCTTAGTGCAGGATTTTTTTCAGCAGTGAGAGAGAACCACTTCTTGGAGAGTGAGAGGGAGGGGGCACCCAGGGGTAGAGGTTCCAGAAGGAAGGTTGAGTGACTGTAAATGCCTCTGTCCTCAAGGACACCACAGGGTGGCAGTGAGCTTAATATCCCTCCCTTGGAGCCAGGGGGGTGTTTATGCTGGCCAGCTGGGGGAGGGAGCTTACCAGCTCGCTAGCATTTGTGTAGATAGGTCTAGCAAGCCATCAGGTTCCGGCAAAGTACATGTGGCAGCAGAAGTGAACCTGAAAGTTTCTAAATCCAAGTCGCGAGGCATCAATATTATGTTTTATGAAAAAGAAAGAAAGAACCAGGATATGTTTGGGGGAGACACAGTATGGTGAGGTGGAATGGGGTGCCTCTGCGGGCCCTTGCTGAGGCATCCCTTTCCCCTGAGGTACCAGTCATACTATTCAGATAGTATGGAATAGAATTTATTTAGAGCATGAGAAGGGAAATTGAGGAAGAAGTAGAGACAGAGAAAGGAAAAGGAGAGAGAGAGAGAGAGAGAGAGAGAGAGAGAGAGAGAGAGAGAGAGAGAGAGAGAGACTGGCCAGGAACACATGGAGAGAGAGGCTGGAGGGGATTGGGACAGAGAGAAAGAGGGTAAGAGGGTAAGAAGGAGAGGAGGGGGCAAACAGCCGCTTTTATAGTGAGTCTGGCAAACCTGGCTGTTGCCAGGTGACTGTGGGGCAGAACCTAGATGGAATGCTAACAAAAGGCACTTGACAGTACCTTTGAACACTATTTGCAGTTTTATTCTTTTCCCCCATGATGAACTAGTAATACCATTTGCATTGATTAATTTGGATAGTTCTAAATGGTGTGAATTATGCTTTATTTTTTTCAGATGTTGTTTAGACACCAGGTCAACCTCTCCATGTTCCATGAGTTGTGTAGATATTGCCTTCAACCATGTGGTTCGGTTGTCACATTAGTGAAGAGCAACCTATTATCTTTGCAATAGCCTGGGTTGTTTGGGGATTTCCTTGGGACCCCTTTGAACAACAACTCAATTATATATAACCCAGTCCCAGTACTGGAAGCTTTATTTGGTGATGGAGATGGCCTATTGGGTGTTCCATCTCCATCATTATTTGGAGACACCATTAGGATTACCTTTATATATTTTAGGAGGTTTCAAAAGCACTAGGTTTCCGTAGTACAGTTCAAATATTTCTCAATATAGGTATCTCTCCCCTAATCCCATCTTTCTTCCTCATGTGATCCTCCTGTTCTCAGGGGTTTTGTTTTTGTGATGTTTTGATTTTGTGATGGAGTATTTTCTTGACAATTACTTGGGTTGATGTTAATAGGGTCTACTTTGTGTTAAATTAAAAAGTTTGAAACTTTTTGAACATTTTTCCTCCACCAATCTCATAAAAGTCCATCTTAAATTTGAAATAGTTAAAAAGTTAATTAAAACAATGCCAAAACTAGTTCGAGTACTTAGCTCAACTTGAAACATTCTTCATGTCATTTCTTCCATATTTGCAGCACACTGGTGTTTGTTATTGAATCATTCTCAATGAAAACAAATTCANTGTGTGTGTGTGTGTGTGTGTTTGTGTGTGTATGTGTGTGTGACAGGCATGTGTGTTATTAGGCACTTATGATACACAGGTATGCAGGCATCTTTGTCCTACCATGAGCATGTGGTTGATGTTGCATGGTTTTCTCCATCACTTTCCACATCTCTCTCTCTCTCTTTTTCTTTTCTTTCTTTTCTTTTTTTTTTGGACATAGGGTCTCTTAGAGGACTTAGTCCTCATGATGTCCATGAAGCAACACGACGGCCAGATAACAACTCAGACATCCTTCCCCCATGTCCCCTTTGCTTACTTTGCGGCAGGGTTCCTTACTGGTCTAGAATTTGCAAAGTAGGGCAGGCTAGCTGGTTGGTAAGCCTCAGAGATTCTCTTGTCTCTGTTCCTAAGCCCTGGGATTATAGTTGCCTGTCTCCACCATGTGCATATTAAACAATTCATTTAATTAACTTGTTTTTTTATTTGTGAGATAATGACATAATTCCATCATTTTCCCCTTCCCATTCCTCTTGTCTGAACCCTACTGCATGCATACCCTTCCTTGATCTCTTTTAAATTCATGGCCTCTGTTTTTCCCCATTAATTGTTCTTACGTGTAATTTCTTTTAAATAACACAGACTCTGAAGTGTGAACACAGTTCCTCATGTTTGGAGGGAAATCACTTACTAATTGAGCTTTCCCGCCGTCTTTCTTCATTTTAATATATTATCTAGTGACTTCTGTGGCAAAGCTGCTAAGTTTTTCTTGCATAGCAACCTTATTCCATGTATCAGGTGATGGTATGGTTTAAGAAGTGAGTGTTACTGCTCCCTTGTACAAGGAGGGATTGGGCTGATGTTTTAAACCCAGAACTCATTCAAAGGATATGATTCAATTGGCATCTAGGTGGACTTGACTTTTCCTTTTTCCTCTTTCCTGATGCAACAGCTAGAGTCTGACCTGTCATCTTAGGATCATAAAATAAACTGGAAAACTGAATTCCTACTCTGAAGAAGATGGGTCAGGAAATAGAAAACTGGCCTTGTGCTTTGCAGTGAGTATCTCCACCCACTTATCCCAGATGCTAATTATTCAGTCTTTTTCTACCTGAAATTGGATTTTAGGTATTATGGTCAGATTTCAAGGAATTCCTTGGATTTACAGAAAATGTAGTTTGTGTCTTGTTTAATTTTTTCACAATTTGGGAATATTCTCCAGAAGCTAAGCAGCCAGAACCAGCCTTGTGCTGCTCTTTTGGGAAGCTGTTTGTTATATCTTGAATATTACCAGACACAATGTGATACTTTCCACCAAGGCTGGGTCTATGTTCACCTACAGCAGCTGCATGCCAACATGTCTGTCTTACCTCCCTGCTACTACCATTAAGTATCAATATAGATTTAAATGTTTACCAATTTGACTTGATAGATATGATTTTGTTTTTGTATTACTGCTGAGATGACCTATAGGTAACAAAATAATCTTTATATATTTGAATTTCCTTTGCTTCCTTCTTTTCCCTCCTTCTCTTTTTTTCTTCCCCCTGTTCTGTTCTATTCTGCAGTTCAGGAAATTGAAACCATGCCCTCTCACTTGCTGTGCAAGCACTCTACCACTGAGCTATATCTCCAGCCCTCTTTTAAACTTTTATTTTGACACAGGACTTCAATGAGTTGTCAGGATGGTCTTGAAGTCACTCTGTAGCCCAGGCTGGCAAGGAATTTGTAATCCTTCAGCATCAGCACCCCTAGTTAGTCACTGTGATGGAAGGGCCACACCTCTAGGCACAGGTCTGTGAATTTGCTGAGCTGTGCCATGTGATCACCTCAGTGAGTTCCCAGCCCCTCTGGAGCCCCTGGTTATCATATCTGACAAATCACACATAGATTTCTTTTATTTTTAGTGTCTTGTAAAGCTTTTATGGTTTTGCTTATTATTTTTAAACTTCCTTTATCCTTAATACCTTTACAATCTTCAAAGGTCTGCTCATGTACCAAACATGGTTAAACTTTTCTTTTACAATCTGTTGCAGGTATTTGTTCCCAGTTTTAACTTGCATATTTATTTTGCTAATTATTTTCAGCATAATGAATGGTTAYATTTTAATATAGTTGTATCTATTCACGTCTTCTTCATAGTGTCCTCTATATTGCCTTTTTGTTTCAATTATATCTTCCAATTTTGATGACTTTAAAATATCTTTTTCTTTTCCATTTTTACATTTAAATCTTTAATACATCAAGAACT
Organism: Apodemus speciosus; assembly: GCA_002335545.1. Lineage (NCBI taxonomy): Eukaryota > Metazoa > Chordata > Mammalia > Rodentia > Muridae > Apodemus > Apodemus speciosus. The sequence continues at coordinate 6,370 of BDUI01018434.1, forward strand.
TATTTGGGCTTGCACATACTGATGTTTTCCTTAATTTTAGATGTAGTTTTATAGCATCTTTCATTGGCTAGTAACCCCTCCCCTCACTGCTTTGTACAGTTCTATAGAATAACTAGCTACAGATTATTTCTAGATGATCCTGTAGTTTGGGGAGAGCATTGGTTCTTTGGTTTCTTTTGTGCTTATCAAGTTATCACAATTTTGTAAGATAAGTTTATATGGAAGGCTCTAATAATACTAAGTAATATTTTCCCAAATGAAGGCACCTCTTTTTGCTTTACTTCTAGAAGATATTTACTATAATTTTTGACAAATATTAAAAATAGCTAAGTAAATTTTAAGTTTGTGTTATCTTAATGTTATGCCTACCCATATGAAGTATTGACTTGTCAGAAAGCTTTGGTCATTTTATCCAGAATCATTATTTCCTTAGAACCTTTATACATTCCCCACTTTGTAGTTTCTTTTATAAAGAGCCTTTGCATATCTTTTTAGGGTCATTATTGTAGATTGTTGCTTTTATTTTTTTGCTTACTTTTGTAAATGTAATTTTGTTTCCATTATGTCTTTTAAATGATTCTTTCTGGCATATAGGAAATCTGATTTTTTTCACATTTTTCACATTTTTACATTACATATGGCCACTCAGCGATTGCTAATAAATTATAAGAGCTTTTAAATGGATTCACTAGTGTTTTCTGGGACATAATTAGATTTTAAACCTGGCTTTCATTGAACTCACTGAGTTTTATTAATTGCTCCTGACTGCATACATGAATCTCTTTTCTGTACCATGCTGCAGGGGAGGGCTATGGCTGAACAATGTTCTTCTGTGAAGTCTTTGCTCAAAGGGAGGCTAGAAATATATCTAAGGAGATCTTAAGATGTTGTCACACTGGACAGCCTGAAGCCATTGCAGTGTGAAGAAAAAGCACATTCAGGGACAAAAAAGAGGCACTTGGGCAGGGACTGTAAGATGTTGGTAMGTAGAGACTGTGTAAGTTTCACCCAAACCCCATAGTGTGTCCCTGCTGGTGTGGTATTTTTCTTATGGCCCATTGTCTAGTGGCATGYCTCAGCCACCATTATGCTTTTTGCTAGTGCAACCATCTCTACTGCTCAACCTGATGCCATACACCTCTCTTCCTCCTTTGGTCTCTGGCAGTCTAGTTCCTCAGGCCTCAATGCCAAACAAAGGAATAAACAGTCATAGCATTTTCAAAAATAAATATAACATGTCTGSCTCCCATCCTCGCCAGGGCACAGAAATCACATCTTATYTTTCTATCTCGCATCAGCCAGCCAGCGTCTGACACATAAAAGGCGGGCTTTAATTGAATTGGAGCTTTTACATTTACAAAAGCTTTTCTCATTGAATACTTTATGCTCAAACCCATTCCTGCCACTGGTTTGGCCACCCTAATTGTTACCTATCATTTTAGATGCCTTTTTGTTTTGTTTCTCTCCCCTCTTACCAGATTTCTGCTTGTCTTTTTCAGCTTTGCCCATTGCTTTTTGGTGTTTGGCTTCCAAACCGTTCATTCCGGATTGATAAAGAAAAAGAAACATGGGGAAAAAAATTTTAATCAGTTTTCTAAACAGGGAGAGCAAGTCAAAGAAAATCTAATGAAATGTCCATCATAGCAAGGGTAAGCAACCCTATGGAGGAGACACATGAAATGGAGAGATATTTTAGTGGTGATGTCTTTAGTAAGAAAGTTTAATTAAGGGAAACTCTTTCTGATATAGATGCATTGGGCTCTGGTAAGAATGGAGAAATTTAAAGGGTTATCAAAACACTCCAGCCCCATTTCTCTCATAAATTAATTTTCAGCATTGGTAGATGTGAATTGCCTTGAAGTAGATACAGCAAGCTGAATATTAACCAGTTGTAGTGTCGAAGAACCCCAGCCAGACAAAGGTCAAAGACACAGTAGGGCAGAATGTACAGTAATGGTGAGTCACAGGAACCCAGACTTCTCCTGAGTCTGGCGCCTCAGGTCCTTGATTACCTGTTGTTGACTTTAGGGATCTGAGGTCAAGTTGGACACTGRTTTGAGGGACACTGCTTGTGCCTGGCAATATTGATGGGCATGTTCTTTACTTACAACAAAGCCTGATGAAGATGTTCACCATCCTTTAGACCATTCTGCGGGCCATTGTGATAGATGACCAGATGACAAAGTCTTTGGCTCATTATACTTTAGAGGAATCTTTACCCAGCTGCCTAGTATTAAATTAAGGGAGAAAAATTGAAAGAAACAAGAAAGTAGAACTAGCCCCTTACCCATTATACTCAAGTCTATGAAGCACGGCTTTGGAGTCTGTGACTAAGGCCTAGTTATCCACCACAGATTTAAGGGGCGACAATGGTTGTCTTATAATAATAACAAAACAAATGCTGTTTTCTTGACAGTTGAGAGAAAAGGAAGAGGAAGACTACAAAGCATCCCAGGGACAAAGCACACAAACAGCTTTAGCGTTCAAAGGCCAGGCTATGATGACTTCACTCTGTGACATCACATGGATTTTGCCAATGACAAGGATGCTAATGTTTACTTCACTGATTTGCTGCCCTGCATTCATCCGAGTAACTTATACATGTGAATTTTCCAATTCTCATGAAATCCCTAAGCGTTATATCACTCTACAGATATGGGGAAATTGAGGTATGAGGAGATAAGGAACTTGATGAAGTTTACATACCTGGTAAACAGGGCTGGACTTAGATTCTGTCCTAAAACTCACTGTTTATCTATTTATCTAGTTTTGTTTTCTATCTATTGACTTCTTAGAAACAAGGTCTTCCTAGGTATCTGATCCTGAACTCATGACTTCCTGTCTCTTTTTCCTGAGAACTTCAATTATTAAATTTAAACATTTCACAACAAAGATAACATTATCATCTTCATTTATAAGTGCAGAAATCAAGKCTCTGTGGACTGATGGTGACAGTTGCCTAAAGTCGTGCTAAACATGATGGTAAAGCCAAGTTCATTCTGCTTCTGGGTTACCTGAGGTGGCTTGCCAAGAAAGACGATGGTTATTTCCAGAATATTCTGGTTAAAACCATGACACCCGATATGCTGGAGGATGCCCAATGAGATGACTGGAATTCAWTTTTTGAAGGAAATAATGCTATAAATGGTCAAGAGCTGGGAGCTATTGGGATTAGAAGAGAYAGATGGGTCAAGTCAGCCAGCTGCACTGAGCTTAGCCAAAGAGAATTCATAGGATAAGGACAGCACTGGGACAGTCAGGGATACACGACTCCTAACAACGTATGAGAAAATGGTATCTGTAGTGTTAGTGTTGTACTTTCCAAGTACATTAGCTGCACTGGGATTTTGTAACAATATTCTTATTCTTTAGCAATATCTGTATAAGTCSTTAATAATCTCATGTCGTAGTGCCTATAACTACTTCTCAATCACTTAGCACAAAGTAGATGTGTGTATACATACATATATATTATGTATGTGACTATATGTATCTAATTCTGCTTATATATGTACGTATATTTCCACAGAGATAGAAAGAGTCATTTTAGTAATTGGCAAATTATTTCAATTAAAGGTATATAAGTTTTTATTATGCTGTTTTTGCAATTTTTCTCCCAATTTGTTTTTTTTTAACAGTATAATTTAGAGGAAAATACATGATAATTTCTGACTCCCCTTCTTAATTTCTAGTCAGTTTTCAAAATCCAAATTCATGACCCGTGCTTCCAATAGAAAAGTGTGTTGTTGCTGTTTCTGAATACAGTGAGCACTAATTGATATTCACTGGATATTAAGTCAGCCAGTTATTTTAAGAAAMCTCACTATATGTTCTCCTCTACATCCCAAAGATTAGATGATCATAAAACATAGTCTCTGACATTTATTTTTTAGGATGGAGAAATAAGTTTAGGAGACAGAAAAACAGTTATATGAGTCAATATTTAACTTTAGCCAGAGCTAAACTAGGTCCTTGGCCACTAGGGGACTATTTAGATAAGTGATGTCATGAGAGGCCTTTCTGGTGAGGTTAGCTCTGCACTAAAAATCTAATGAGACTTGGGACCAAGATGGAAGTCTGTGTAATAGTTACTTTATTCATTATTGTGACAAAATACCTAATAGCATCCACTTAAGGGGGGAGAAGTTTATTTTGGCTTGTGGTTTGAAGACACAGTCCATCATAGGGGGACGGAATGGCAGCTGGAGCAGCAGATGGATGAAGCTGCTGGCTCAGATCTCAGCAGAGCAGGACGGAGGGGAAGATGACTGCTAGTACCCAACTGGCTTTCACTCATTTTGCTCCTTATTTAATCCAAATTCCTAGCTCATATGATGAGGGTAAGGCATCTCTCCTCAGAAATACCTTGCTAGTGATTCCTGCCATCTGGTTGACAATGATCATTCACCATCAATACATTCTAGATGTATTTCTCCACACCCAACATGTCAAGTACACAGGCCCCAGAAGGAGTCCTCCATCCAAAACACCGTTCACTTTGTTCAATCATTTTATAACTGCTTCCCATTGGGTATTATTTTGTTTCTGTTTAGTTTTCAAACTGTGCAACATTCACTAAATAGATGCCTTTAAATAGAAAATAAAGTGACATATTTTCTGGAAGTACAAACAACAAGGAAAGAAATGGATGCAGTGTGTATGATGTCTAGGAGACTAACATTGTCGTGCATTTTGAAAGGAAACAGTTTTGTTTTTGTTTTGTTTTCTCTTTCATTCCAAGTCTGAGGAGTGCCATGGCTCTACTCGCTGCTCCCAGAGTCCCTCTCATMTGCTGGCTTCTCCAAGAGTACRAGGGATGGGATCCTTGCACAGGCCATGTGGCAGGAAGTAGCTCTGTATTTGAATTATTGGCCCAAACACTTCACATTTCCCCCTGTGTTTTATGTATTGGTATTGAGGAGGAATTTGCACTCAGCTGGTGGACAGAGAGTCCTGTAGACTTTGCTTGTTTCTGAGTTACCCAGTCCAGCATTGGATTACAGACACATGTCACCACCATCTGGCTTTCAGGTGGGTACTCGGGGACCAAATCAGGACCAACATGCTCACACAGCTTAATTCCCCACTAAGCATCTAATGTTCCCAATCAGCTATTCTTGTGCCTCACTCACATRTTCTCCATGCCAATTAATATRAACTGGAAACACTGAAAAATTATTACCATTATTCTCAGATACTTAATATTATCCATTTTGGTTTATGTTCTTTTCTTTCTTCATCCATGTTTTTAATATCTATAAAAACATGACTTGTTTTATGTACTACCTGATAATCTTTCATTTAACCCAACCCAGCAATATGCTGTGGCAGAATTTTGCCTCTGCATGAGATTTCACTCTATATTTCAGGAAAATTTTACTTAATAACTCAGAATGGATTGCAATTTTATGTTCTCAGAGTACAATTCTCATTAATGTGTTAAAAGTACACAGAATTAAAATCATATATACTAGAATTTTACATAATGAGAATTCACAGTAGGCAAAGGAACATTTTATTAATGGAAATTAGTAGACACTAAGTAGATGGAAAAACATTTAGGCCTGAGCACTTTCTATTGAGAAAATTATCCATGATTCCTCTGTGCATGGATTAAACATGTGCAAGAATGGATAAGTATGCACATATGTGTTGATTAATAAACTGCCTTTTATGAATCATGCCTCCAGTTCTAGCTTTTATTCTACATAAAAAAGGGGGAGAAGAGAAAGAATAGACAGAGGAAGACAAAAAAATAGAAAAAACCCAAAAGAAATGCTTACACATAGATCTATTTTTTTAAAAAATGAATAAATAAAATAAACAAAGATCTATTTAAAAAAACAAAGGCAAGATTCAGAAATTCCTCAAAGGCTTGTTTTTCCCATATATATGACATCTGTCTATCTATCTATCTATCTATCTATCTATCTATCTATCTATCTATCTATATAATTTGTAGTAAAAACAAATTCAACTGGACATGCGGTTGAGCCTTTTAGTCATTACCTATCATGCTGAGCATATAAGAGCTGTAAATGGAGACTTTAAATATTAGAATGTATAAGTAATAATCTTCATAATTTAGAGATTTGATTGTGCATGCTAAGAATAAGCTAGGAAGAGCATGGCATTTCTTTCAGATAGGAAACTTCCAGGTTTACTTTATGAACTGGGAGAACTTGAGAACATTTGAATATAAATGCTTAGCAATATGTACATTTTTTTTCTGCATTGAAAAGTATAGTGCATGCTGATTTGTATAACTGCAGCATGAGAATGACCTGACCTTAAACACTTTACAAAACTATGCTGAGTGACTTTGTGGCTCCCCAGGACAGTTCTGCCTTAGCTTATTACAGCCTTCCTTCAAACATTGAGCTAGCTTTGGTTTGSTGATGCTCAAAAGGTAGCCACCTGGGAGACTGTAAATGCTTACAGGCCTCCAGGCACATCAGGACTCTGACTCTTCCCTGGGAAGTTCCCAGGGAGAATGCTCTCTGATAGGGAGACTCCAGCTGCAGACCAGAACCCAGTTCAGGATACACTGAGAAGCTTTTTTTTTTTCCCCCGGAAGACAGGGATCCATCTTGATCCTTTCTGGCCTTAAATACTGAGGTAGTGGGTGAAGGATGGGAGGGTAGGGGAAGCCAAATGGTCTATGAAATGGATTTCTCTTCTGAACTAAGCTCAATCCACATATCCATTCTTTTTRCTCACATTTCTCTCCCTCCCTCCTTCCTTCTTTCTATCTCTTTGTTTCCTCTTACATGTYTAAAGTTTATGGTTTGAGTCTGCTCTTTATGGGATTAATAATAATTTTTTATTAACAATATATTGAATTGCTACTAGGTCAAGGCTTCCTGAAACAAGGTATATTCTTGCTAGGGTGAACAAAGAAGAAACCAGCAAAGGTTACTGAGAAATTCCTGTTCAGCCTTCCTGGGTCCTTCATTGACTTTGAGGATATGTTCCAGACTCCTGTGTCAGAGCTCTTAGTACTATTAAAATAGTTTGGAGGAGATAGATATTTCCTGCTTCATCAAAGTCCAGGCATCTCTCTGCCATAGGACAAGAAACACCCACTTTTCAATGCAAAGGCATTTGACTTTTTGAAATCTGTAGGAGCTTTGATTATGAATTCAACTTATAAGTGAAGGAAGCCCCACCACACTTTAATGGGGAGAATGTATTGTCATGGACCATATAGATAAAAGAAATAATACCTATAGATTAAGGATCCACTGCATGGATCATGCTGCAGATCACATTGCACAGGGCACATCAGATCCCTGCTAGAGATTAGCATGAGCAGGCAAGACAGTTTGAGAAGTTTSTATTGGACATATTGTTTGTTTATAAAAGTTGATGGCAATAGGAAAACAGTTGGATTTATTATATTACCAAGAAATTTCCAAGCAGGATATTTGTGACTTGGGCATGAGGCATGAGGAGATTTTTGCAGACCTAGAGTCTTCTGTATTCCAGGTCAAAGGCACAAGGTATGCCTTAAAATGAAGTCTACCGTGTAAGTGAGAATCACACGGCCCACCTTCAAACACTGATTTCTTTCTTAAGGTCAGGGATAAATCAGGGTTTGCCTAAGTAGAAATCTAGGACCTGATTTTTTTTGTCACATCTCAAATGGCCTTAGATTCTTTATCCTCCTTCAAYCAATAGTGTACATGAAAGTTAAAAGTGATTCTCCACTTCTGGACTGACTCAGCATGGTGGCCTCTGTAATCTTTCTATAGCCTCTCATTTAGTTTCTATAAATCCCCRTTTTTACAACATTATTTAATATTTATTTTTCTCTGCCTTTTTACTGTTAGATAGATTCTTCAGTGTCTTCAGGGGGCTGGCTCCAGAGCTCTGCTAGGGAGACCCAGGGTACCTGGTTTCCTTCCTTGCCATTTGCTTGTCTGGTCATCCTAAGCATGACTTTGATCCTGTGTTAATGTGAGTACCTTTAGGGTCCTAAGCCTTTAACTGTTATTGTGTGTTTATTGAGATGCTGAAAGCCAGGCTAGGGCACTCTCCAGCAGAACAAAAAAACCTTTGTATTTTGCAACTAACAGGAAAAACAATGAGAAGATCTTGGAGAACTCTTTATGCTTTAGGTACTCATATTTTGTCTTAAAACTTTGGTTCTCTTTACTTTCTGTTTAAACTAGGAGCTAGTTATATAAAAAGGTCATAATTTAATTTACCCTCCAACTGTCTATTGGGTTACTGCANAGGTTATCAGTATCTAAAGGAGAGTCACTTCCAGGATCAGTTATACCCACACACTGACATACTTGGGATGTATAAGTTGTCTATCTATTACAAAACAACTTAAGTGAGTAAATTTTTATTTGGAGTTATGGTTTTAAGGGATATAATCCATCATTGTGGGGAAAGCATGATGGCAGAACTCACTGACTTCCCCACAAGCTTTGGCTGCTCTGAGAGTACCAGTATCAGAATTCGCTGTTCTCTCTCCATATAGGAAATACTGGTTAGTTCTCTAGTTTTGTTTGTTTGTTTACTTTCATTTTTTTCTCCAGAACCAATTCTTTCATGCCTTCTCTCGTTCAACATTACTGGCAGACAACATAGAGCCAGGCTAACATATTTCCAAGAAAGTCAACATTGTGGACATGGAAAAATAAAACAATGAAAAGGAAGCACAAGTGCATCAGGTATGTCAGCCATCAAGATAAGTAACACTTGGCCTATGTCACTTGTTTTGATGAGTGCTTGAGATCCATCAGATACTAAATGAGCTGGCCAATTTCCTAGTGAAGTTTCTCTCATCTTATTTATAAGATAGCACTGCCCAGAATGGACCTGAAGTACCAGGGCAGTTCCTCAGATGGAAACCACAGAAAATCTACATAAGCAGGGTCATTATTTCCCCAAAGTCTGACTTCAGAGCACAGCAGATCAGATCTTTCCTCATCAAAACATGATGCTTTGCTTTCTCATTACATGAGACATAGATTCCCTAGAGAGCAACTCATCATCCCTGCTTGCTTGAGGTATTCAAGGCAAATACTTATTATCCTCTCTAGCCTTCTCTGTGAGACAGCAGTAATAGCTCTTTATTATCTAGGCTTGATTGATTTATATTATTTTGTATCATTCATATTACAAGCCCATGAAGAATTTCTAAAGGAAGAAACTGGACTACAGAGTGATCCATATGACTACGTATGCAAGATCATAGAGATTAACTACAGCAGAGATGTGATTGGAGTTGTGGACTCTGGATCCAAGGCTTGGAACTGCCACTAGAAGCTTGCTCTATCTTCCAAGCCATTCTTTATTTGGCTTCCTAGGGAAGGTGGTCTATACTACCTGGTTCTGAATCAGTGAGTTTATAAAGTATATAGCAAGCAAAAGTAAAAGAATCAATAGTGATTCATGTACAGAGAAGCTGTTAATAGCAAAACAACATCTAAGCATGCACTCACAGTTGCCCAGCAGAAGCCAGCTCTGGAAGCTGAGGCAGTCAGCTGTAGCTCGCCATTGAGAGTCTTGGGTATGAGGTCCTCTGTCCTTTCCATTCATAATCTTCCCATGGCTTATACACTCTACTTCCTGTTTTAATTCTGTGCATTTTTCAATCTTGAGATAAACTATTTTAACATCTGTTTTACTTTCTAGCTGTTTTCAAGGACACAGTGATTCTGCTCTTGGATTGGTTTCCTGTCCTTGTCTCTCCCTGTCATATAGTTAATAGATCCAGGCTATCCACAGAAAAATGGGATTGAAGGACACTTAAAGCAGATGTGCTAGAGTCTGGGACATGACAATTTATTGATATAATGTGCATTTCAGAAAGGAACCTAAAGTAATTGGAACTTCTTTCTTTCTCTTCTCTTCTGTTTTATTATATTATAATAATAATWATTATTATTATTAGAATTTATTGTCTCCTTTTAAGTGCCCAGTTCTGATTGTTGCCATGTCCCTGATAGGCAAATTCACAGTAGATTGACTGGGCGGCCATATCGAGAGTCACAGATTTTAGGGAATTCTAGGGTTGGTTCTTGCGATGGGATCATCTGTAGGCTGAAAAGTATCCTTTGTTTCACTGCACAGAAAGAACAAAAGGGTATATACTACTTTCCTCCTATGACCTCTTCATTCTGGCATCCAGCAGGTGCTGTGCTGACAATATTTCACTTCATAGGGAAAGAACTCTGTGATTCAAACACTGCCTTTTGGCATCTGAAAAACTTGTGACTATGTTTAATAGAGCTGGGGTGATTCACAGAGCAGGCAGAACATCATCTCATATAGAGAGAAAGATAAGTCAATGTGCATTCCATACAACAGTCAGCCGTGGCTCACATGAGCTGGAATCCTTGGATTTCTGGTTTCCCTGGAGCTTTGAAGTGCTGCTGTTGCCAAGACAAGTGCAATTTCATTTACATCCTTCAGAATGGATTGACTTCTCTCCTCCTCACCCTGCAGAACTCCACATCTCTGAAGCAGTTGTGACAGAGCCCACCCCAGAAGGGTTCAGGCTAGATTTTCATTGCAAGGAGACATGCACAGGATGAGAAAGGGAGACAAATGCAACTGTTACTCTGTACCATTGTTGTACAGACAGATACCCCACACACATGGACATATGAAAATGACCCCTCAGATTCCACAAGAATAAATGTACACCACACCTGTCATCAATCTCATGCATACAGTTCTTCAGGGTGCAGTTCAGACCCCTTCACTATGGCTATTGTATCTTCCAACAGTTGTATGATTGGCATTCAGACTAACTACAAGGTTGGTGACTTAAAAAACATTCACATTCCATTCATCAGGAAGATGGCTTCTTTGTCATTTGTGTGTGTGTGTGATTGAGTGTGTGTGTGTGTGTGTGTGTGTGTGTGTGTGTGTGTGTGTGCTGCTTTTGTTGTTTGGGAAAGAGAAATATTGTTCGTCACTTTTATATGTCCCTGGCCCAGGGATGAACACACATACAGGATCAGTCTTGTTTTCCTTTAGTTCAGAAAAGGCCATTTCAATCAGGACTAGTAGGCAGGACTTCACCTCAGTGCCTCCTGTTATTCCGTCTGAAGAAGAGATCTAGACCTGAGGGACTCTTCTTCAAGTAGCCCCCAAATCTCAAGACCAGGCACTTTAAGTTCATTTGTGATCATCTTCCCAGTCTGAAGCTGGACAATACTCCCGGGTGAGGGCGAACCATAGTACTGATATCCTCACTATTTGCTGTGAGGTCAGGCCTGGGGACTGCAGTCCCTGTGCTCAGGGACAGACCAGCTAGGCCGATCTGGAAGCTTGACCAATGTTTGTACAGCTGCAGGCAGGGAGGGATGCTCCCCTACTTCAGTGCACCCAGCTGGCCTGTGACCCAGCAGCTGTGTGCACCCATGCACGATTCCAATACCTACAGGGAATGGGGATCCCTGGCCAGTGTGTGTGAGCAGAACTGAGCTGGCAAGGTGTCCCGTTTTGCCCTTCCTTCTGACTCACTTAGTGAATGTGGCACTTAAGTTGTTCTCACATGGCTTTGCTGGCCTTCTATTAACTCCCCAGGCAGCGGCGACAGCCTTATTAACTGCAAATGGCTTCTTGTGGCAGTGTTCCACTTCTAATATTAATAATCAGTGTTTAATAAAAAACAAAGGGTGGAAAAATACAGGCAGAAAAAACAGACTGCTTTGTCCCCTTCTCATTTGTCACCCTGCAGGAGGCCACAGGCCAAACTAGCAGTGACAGCAGAACTGTCAGCCCCTTTCCAGAGACACATGTACACATAAACATATG
>BDUI01018434.1:20784-36190 GCA_002335545.1 Apodemus speciosus
AACCTCCTTACATATGTAGAAAAGAGGTGTGAACCTCTCACTTCCTTGATGTATGGGATTTTTTTAGTGGTCCCCCTCCTCTATTCCACACCCGCCAGTGCTACATATTCAATTCATTATCCTGACCCTCTGGACTTCTCTCCTGTCTCTTCCCATACCTGATCCTGTCCCCCCTTTCCCTCCCCATCCTCTCTCACTCCCAGGTCCCTTCCTTCATCTACCTCCTGTGATTATTTTGTTCTCCCTTCTAAGTAGGATTGAGGCACCCGCACTTTGGTCTTCCATTTTGTTGACCTTCATATGATCTGTGAGTTGAATATCGGATATTCTGATGTTAGCCAAAATGCCCAACAGAGGGGAAATCACCTCCAGTAAATAGGCATGGCTCCCAGCTGAGGGATGGGGCCACTCTCCCATCTCAAAAAATTTAAACCAGAATTGTTCCTGTCTAAAGAAAATGCAAGGACAGAAAATGGAGCAGAGACTGAAGGAAAGACCATCCAGAGACTGCCCCACCTTAGGATATATCCCATCTGTTGACACCAAACCTGACTATTGCTTATACCAAGCAGTGCTCATAGACAGGATCCTAGTATGGCTATCTTCTGAGAGGTTCCACCAGCAATTGACTTAAGACATACTCACAGCCAGACTTGGCCCTAAGGCCGGCGACCCCAATGCAAGAGTTAGTAGAAGGTCTGAAGAAGCTGAAGGAGAGTGTAACTCCATAGGAAGAATGACAATATTAACTAACTGGATGCCCCTCCCCCCTCCCTGAGCTCCCAGGGAATAAACCGCCAACATAAGAGAATACATGGATGAGTCCATGGCTCCGGGTGCATATGTAGCAGAGGATTGCCTTATCTGGCATCAGTGGGAGCAGAGGCTCTTGGTATTGTGGAGGATCATTGCGCTAGAGTTAGGGGATACTAGAGGGGTGAGTTGGGAGTGGATGAGTTAGGAGGGGGGAGTACCCTCTTAGAGACAAAGGGGAGGGCCGAAGGGATGGGCGGTTTGCTGAGGGGAGATCAGGAAGGGGGACAACATTTGAAATTTAAATAAATAAAATAACCAAGGTGTGATATACATCTGGTAGGATTGTAATTTAATAGATCAAGATAAAATTTCTAATGTCACCAATCTCAGCCTTCACATGAGGATTAGACTCCCATGTTTTTATAAACACAGTCTTTCCCTTCAATAAAAATATTTATTCTTGGTCACTAAGTGTGGATGATCTTTCTTTCTCCTGACCTAATCCAGTACTATTGTGGCAATATAGCAGGCAATGGGATCCTTTGAAACAGCAAAAGTAAGGTCAGTTGGAAGATGGCAGTAGAATCCTCGGAAAAAATAAAGGGTGTTTTGTTATTGTTGCTGTTGCTGTTGTTGTTTTGTTCTGTTTTGTTTTTTTCAGCTGGTGTGGGTTGAAGAAGTCGTGACTAGTGTAAGCCTTCATCAAACAGAAGTGGCTCCCTTGGTAGCCAGCAGAAAAGGTTAAAATACTTCTTGCAGCATGACTGAGGTTTCCTGAAAACATTCTATGCACGTTCAAAACAGCCAGATTGATGTAAGGACATTTTACACATTGCAAGAAAGGAGCTGTTCAGTGAGCAGCTCCCAGTTCAAGGCAGCTGGGCATTGGAGCAGTGTCTATGAGATACCATTCATGGTGCCACACARCCCAATCCAAACAATTCTGCTGAAAAAAATGTTWAGGGATGCCAACAAGATGTACTTGTCTTGAAACGAACATTTTTTTTTATTTTTATTGGATATTTTATTTATTTACATTTCAAATGTTATCTCCTTTCCCTATTTCCCACCCCCAGAAACTTCCTATCCCATCTCCCCTCCTCCTGCTTCGATGAGGGTATGYAMCTACCAGACTACTCCTGCTTCCCAGCCTTTGCATTCCCCTATCCTGGGGCATYGAGCCTTCATAGCACCAATGGCCTCTTCCCACATAGATGCTGGGCAAGGCCATCCTCTGCTACATATACTGCTGGAGCCAAGGGTCCCTCCRTGTGTTCTCCTTGGTTGGTGGTTTAGACCCTGGGAGCTCTGGTTGGTTGATACTATTGTTCTTTCTTAGCAGTACTTCGTASTGCCTAAGTTTCACCTATATACCATTAAGGAGATCTGTTTTTGATTTGTCTTMAAAACATCCTGAATTTGGGGGAATAATGTTTGGTTTAGAACTTAGTCATAGAAGATATACCTGGCTGTTGTTAAASCCTTTAGAAAGAAGGAGATTTATGAAAGCATTCCATACTTTGCCCCCAWCTTACAATGAAAGGAGAGGCCCAGGCATAACGACTTCTTGTTYATCCCATGCCAATAATAAAAATACTTTCATTTTTATAGGACTGGGATACATACAAATTGATCTAGGTCTTTTATATAGACACAACTGATTCATATTGGCTTTTATACTGTCCACCTATTCCNTGTGTGTGTGTGTGTGTCTATGTGTGGAAAACCTTGTAGAAGAAGGAGTTCTTTGTTCATGGAGAGGATTTTGTGTCCTCAGCTTCCTCCTTGACCAGTGTAGCATCCCCATTCTCTTCTATCTAAGAGGAATATAAATTACAACCAAACATCTCCTGCCTGGGACTAAGAGACAGGTGGCTGTTCTGGAGGCTTGTGTTCTACCAGCCACATTTCCCCCATATACTGTAATCTGTCACTTCCAGGATATCCTTTCTCTCCCTGTGGACGCTAGGATAACCTATTTTCCCCTGATTAGGATCAGCCAGCAAAGGGCATACTAGAAACCTTTGCAAATTCATTCAGAGATGAAATCATCGGAAGCCACAGGTAAAGCCTGGGCATACCAGCAGACCTGTGAGTCCTTTACTCTCTGCTTCCCACCTCTGTGGCCTTGCCCAGGCACCTATTCCTCTTTTACAAAGGCCAACACCTTTGATCCTTCCTTCATCCTTCTGCTTTGTTGCCCAGTTAACTCAGTCCTGACCTCCTGCACCTTCTTGGCCATTTCCCCCCTAAAGTCCTTGTAATCTGTCAGAGGCCCTAGGACCTCCCTGCTCAGCCTGCTCTTTCTGACATCTCCAGCCATGTCCTAGAAAGAGCACTAATGCTGAGCTTAGGGAAAAGCAGCCAAGGGGTGGTGACTGAAGGATGGGGTAAAACTGTGGAAAATGGAGCATGAATACTGGTTCAGCCATGGGTGGGCCTGAAGTCAAGAAACCTGCGAGTTCATCAAAATGTCAGTAACTATTGACAAAGGATTTCCTGGCTTGAAAAATGGCTGTCACTCTCCTTCTCCGAGCTTTACCTTGGAACCATCCAGAGAATAGAGTCAGTGGTTTCAGATTAATTTACTCATCAAAATGTCATTCTGAAAAAGCTGTTTGCTAGTCTCTAGCCTTTCCAACTTTCCATGCTTTGAGTTGGAGATCTCCCTGTGACAGACAGAAGCTTGTAGGGATTCTGGGTGAAAAGGCCTGTGCTGGAGGAAGGGGGTGAGAAGGAGGTGGTGCTCAGACCCCCTGAAGCCACAGCAGCTCTCCCCTATGAAGGCTTATGCATCCAGTAGGGCTGCTATCAAGGCATTAGCTTGTCACATAAATCTCCCTTAAGGGCAAGCTAAGAGAGGAAAGAGGACAGGAAAATAAATTTTGACAAGGGAAAAGAAAAAAAAGGAACAGTTCCCATGAAAAGATACACAGTGCATCAAAGCCTTTTTTTTTTTTTTAAAGAACCAGGTATAAACTTAAAAAGGCATCATCTATTTAATGCTTTTACTTTAACGTGTTTGTACAGTTAATATTCAAGGAAACCCAGTAATTTAATCAAAGCAACAGTGTGGGTAAGGTGTGGACCTAAAGGGAGAGGGCTTCTGAGTGGTGGACTCTACCGTGATAGGGCTCTTAGTCACAATCACATGCCAAATGGCAGGTCTTTTCAGGTCCTGCTTGCTGTTTTGGAGAAAGAAAAGATGAAGCACCCACAAGCAATCTCATTACTTGTTTCACTCTGGGAAGTTCTATCAGCCTCTTGGTGAGTATATTACGCACATGTAACACTAGAACACAGTCTCAGTACTAGGGTCCATACTCCCAGGCCCAGGACAGAGGAACTAAATGTTACAGACATCTTACTCACCCTGAAGAGTGCAACTTCCTTCCACTTCCATGTGGGAAGTGGGTCCTGCAGTCATGTTGAAATCAGGACATGGCCTTGCGATTTCTTGGCTCTAGAAACTAGTCCTTCCTTAGAGTGGGCAAATTCTACCACTGTTTTTGACATAACTTATTTTCTACATGCATGAGCCTGCGCGTGTGCATGCACGTGCACACGTGCACACCCGCGCGCGCGCACACACACACACACACACACACACACACACACACACACACGAGTATGTGTTGCATATAAAGAAATAAAGCACTGTCAACAATCTTGAAGGAGGAAATTACAATCAATACACCTGTCCAAACAATTAGAAAGAGATGTTTCTGAGTTTCTTAAATCTGTCTGGCATGTGTTAGATGCACGCTGTCAGGCAGGGTGCCATTAAATAGCTTCTAAATAATGCAAAGACAATCAGATGTACAAATAAGTAATTCAATTTGGGTGATTGATTATTGGAATAATGCTCGTGTACCCAAGGCATGATATTTCCAATCACATCTCCATTTCATTTCTCTAGCAGTAATGATCTTTGTATCTTTACAGTGAGAAGAGATCTCATGACTGGGTGTTCTTTGGCTGCATGTTTATTTTGCATATGAAACAGGTATGTTTACTTTCTTTCAACAGTGTGGGGAGCCCAGTACCCACATGCTATAGACCCCAATAAATATAAAGCCAATGGACAGACAGCAACCTGGGCTTTACTATAGATGGGCATACATGTGCCAGGTAGAACCAAGATCTTGTGGATGACTTTATATGACTTTGTCTCACCATCTTCTCTCCTTACTGAGTATTTTTAATGTTTGAAGTTCCTAAATATGACTATTGAGGCCTCTTCGCTACCCTCATTATTTTAAGCTTCATTTCAAAGAGATGTTAATATAGTACTTATTCAGTACAACTCCATCCCCTAGACTGTCTCTAAGTCTAAGATAGCAACAAAGCAGGCTGATGTGAACTCTGCCAACCTGGAGGTCTAACTGCTGCTCCCCAGCAATGTGTGAAGGATGAAGCTACTCCTTCCACTACGCACCATTCTAGACAGCCACAGTCTCTGGAAGATGGATTTGAAGAGACTTTCCATTTCAGATTTAAAGTGAGAACGTCCTCAGGAGTTAACCTGTGTCATGTTGCTCTGTAGCTCAGTCTGACCTTTGTCCTTGGTGAGGGTCAGTGCTATGTCATGCTCCCTAAGCTATGAGTTTTCTATCCAAGGAAGAATTCTGCAGCATATTAGCCTTCCAGTAGAATGTTTCACCTGGCATACGGGAATCTGTCTACTCAGAATGTAGTCCTCAAGCCAGTGGCATAGGACTTCTGAAAGTCAGTCTCAGGCCAAGTCCCAGATCTGGTTTCATCTTAGAAACTTCATCTGAGACTCAAACACATTGCACTTTGAGGGAAGTTTCCCTAAATCCTATGAGAGGTGTAGCAAAAATGATTCCAGTTTTCTCTAGCAAGTATTTTACTTAGAAGGCAAGTTATTATTATCTATCCACTTACAGTTTTTCTATGACTCTGGAATAGGTTAAGTCAATAAAATTAGTATAACAATACCCAGTAGACAAGGTGATAAGTGAGTGTTAATAATCTTCCTTCTCTTCTTTGCTTGAAAAGAAAATATGGCTTGTGATGACTTAGCAACGTCCAAAGACAAATGACACTTAAAAGAGGACTGTATGTTAATGTCCACATCAGCGCTACCATGATGTATGTTCGTGTTCATGTCAGCTGTGCTGAGTTTTCTTATGTTTTGACTGACTAATGTTTTCACTCTGCTGTGAGAATAAAATCCAGGGGAGTTCAAACAAAGTTGCTTTTCTCCAAATGCTACTTCCAAACACTGGAGTTACCATTTCTATTCTTCAGTGTGTGCTCAGCTTTCCCTCCCGGGGTCATACCCCCTAGTGGGGTATTGCGATTGTTAACCTTGGTTGTTAATTCTGGAATAAACCAAAATACAAGCTGCTGGTTACTCCTGTGAGGAATTGCTCTTGATACTATATGTGAAGCAAGAAAACTTACCCTAAATATGGGTTGCACTTTTGGTGGCAGGCAAGATCAAAGGACAAAGAAGAGTGGGACTTTGATTTCAGTCTGCTTGCTTTTTTTTTTTTTTTTTTTTTTTGACAAGTTCAACTATCTTGTTGCTGTAGCAGCCTTCCCCAATACTCAACTTCTACAGCCTTCTCATATAGACTGACTGAGGCTAGGCTGATTCCATGACAGGATTCAAACTGGCAGTTAAGAAGACCAGGCTTAAATCTCTGTTTCTGAGAACTGGGCAATACCAGGCAAGTCCGGGCATCAGAAGCTGCCCTGCCACCTGGTCTGAGACAAGGACAATGGGTCAGCAGTAGTTTTTAGATTTCCTCAGCTACTTCCTCAGCAACAGTTTCCAGATCTCCCCAGCAAGTTTCCAGTCCCCACATCCTGGTAATAGAATGTCTGTAGAGACGACCCAACAGATTAACATAGAGGTCACCTACCGTAGAATTCCCTAATGTACTTTAAATCAGGCCTGCAAGATCATTTGGTTCTCTCTCTGTCTTGATAATGGGAGACCCCAGAATGCTGGACTTCTGCAGAATAAAACAGTCTTTGCATTTACATTTGTGTCCAGGGTATCATTCCTTGGGGAATCATGGACCCTTACGCTATGACTAGCAGCTCTCCAGGAGCCTCCAGGTCTTCAGCACCAGGCTGGCACTGCTGAGTTATCTAGCCTTAGAAAAGGACTTGAAATCTTGTCCTCTCTATTGTGATACAGCCATTATTGGAATACCCAGACTGTATCCTGTTAGCCTCCCAATAAATCCCCTTTTACTACTGTATTCAGCTTACCAGGCCTGCTCRGTTAGAGAACCTTGATGAGTACAGATAGCATCATGGCATCTGATTTATTCAACTCAAAGTCTTTTAAGGCTCAGTGTATATATTCTTTCTAGGAAGCCTTCCCAGACCCATACCTCAGTTAAACTTGGTATTCATCCTCTCTGCTCACAAGGTACTACATTTTTTTAAAGTTGTTTTTCAGCTTTAACTGGTCATTTTCTTTGGGCTCACCAACAAAATGGGTGTTTTGTTACCATGTGTCCTATCTTAATTGGGTAAGTTCAACCAACACCACAGGTGGTTGTTCACTCTTCATGATATGTCAGGATTTTCCATATTTTCAACAGTTCCGTTTCTTCTGCTTCCAGCTGCGGTATATGGAATGGACACAGCTCCAGTGCAGGGAAGGTGGTGTCCATCTGTCCTTCTCAGGCCCCTTCCTGTGCTGGGCACCTGCCAGTAGCCTTCCACACATTCAGAAAATAAGCTCTCAGAATTTCTCAAACCTATACTATTTTTCCTTTAGAGATGCCTGTTTTTCCATGTAATTTTTATTTCAAACAGACATCATTTTCTTCCCTTTCTTTACCCTCTCTCAACAAAACATTTCCTGTGGAAGTTACAAAAGAATAATACTATATATGTTCCTTTAGCAGGCTAGGTAGTAGTAGTGATGATTTTAGCCAAAGGTACTCATTTCTAGCCATGAACTCTTGGTTTCAGAAAACCAGGAAACTGTTGATTTCTATATGCCTTTTTGTATGGATGAGGGGTGTTACCCATGTCTCTGCTGGTAAGCTTTTATTGTCAACTTGGCTCAAGTTAGAGTTTCYTGGAAAAAGCGAACTCAACTGAAGAACTGTCTTGATCATATTGACCTATGGACAATGTCTGYGGGGAATTGTCTTGATTGATGTAAGAAGTCCCATCCCACTGAGGACAGTTCTCTTTCTCTCAGCAGGTGGGCATGGACCTTATAAAGAAGGCTGACTGAGCATGGGCCTATGTGTAAGTCAGCCAGCTGTATTCCTCCCTGGTTTCTGCTCCAGGTTCCTGTTTTGAGTTTCCTCCCTGAGTTGCCTCAATACTAGATTTTGACCAGCAAATGTAAGACAAGATAAACCCTTTCCTACAGATGTTGCTTTGCGTCATGGTAGGTTACATACAATATGAAACAAATTCAAATGCATGCCTCTAATTATTTAGCATGAGAGCCTTGTTGAAGATATAAGTTTGTTTCTGGGTAATATGAACACATTGGTAAACATGACAAATGTTATCCTTGTCTTCCTAGAATTTGTATTCTGGTTGTGGGAGACAGGGTATAAATCTTCAGTTAAGAAATACWGTTGACACACACAATGGGAAACATAATATCTGGAGGAGAGAGATGCATTAAGGTCATGGGGGGTAGCTGGGATGGCCTTGTAGTGAGGAGGTGGGAAGACCCACCTTTTGAGAGGAGTCTAGACAGTAAGGACAGGAGGGCATATAAGAAGAATGGGTGGATGGGTGTTCCAGGCAGAGTAAAGAACATTCAAAGAAAAAGGTCATGGTAAGTGAAATGTGCAGAAAATAGGTCAGTCTGATCAAAGCACGTAAAGGAGCTTTCATGTGAAATGAATGATAGTGGAGCAGTGGGGAGGGAAGGAGTGCACTGAGGAGACAGAGCAATAGGAACTCCTGCCAGGACTGGCACAATCTGGGCTGCATTTGTAGAACACTGATGCTTGACATACTAAGAGTAGATAGCTGAAGGGACATGGCTGTGGGGTGATGACAAGCTTGGAGCTCCCAAAAAACCCAATCCATGCCTGTTAATGACCTACCACTCTAATGACTCTAGCTAACTCCTGAGCACCTTGACAACTATCGAGATCCTTTCCTTTGGTTTGCAAGCTCTTACTGACAGTGATATTATATTAGTAAGTCTTGGGATCTCTATATGTACCAAGTGCTACTGATAGAGTAGATAACATTCTATATCCTGCAATTATTCATACTTATTATTTTACAGTATACATATTATTGTGATTAGAAAAAGACATATGGGACATCTGGGGGGCGGGGAACCTAGAAAAAGGGAAATGAAATGTAAATAAAGAATATATCCAATAAAAAAAAAGAAAAAGAAAAATTCAATCTTTTAAAAGTAGTAACAAATTCAGAAGAACTTTCTACTATCTCCTTTATGTAAGTTATCCATCTATAATACATGAATCCTTCCATGAGTCTCAAATCTGTAAAATGTCTCAGATTTAAAATATTTTCTTCTGGGTCAGTCAATGTCTGGCATTTATCCTTGACCCAGGGAACACTATGGCCTCAAACACTATGGCCTCACCACACTGTTTCCTTTTCCTGGAGACTCTACAAGAATATATTTCCTAGCCATACTTGTGGTCAGGATGACATCATGTGACTGAGTTTTCATCAATAGTTTGAGCAGATTTGAGGTGCCTTTCCTTGCTTAAGAAATAGTGACAGTCATGTGCTCTGTTGCAGCTAAAATCCCCATTTCACTATAGGCTGGCAATGAAGAGGCTGATATAGAGTTTATGCTGATGTGTAGAGTTTAAGCTTTGGTATACAATGATCCTGGAGTCAAGACTGGAAGAAGAGGTCTCAAGTAAGTTTGATTTGATCTGAATTTCATGGAGAATTATTATTATGAGTCAGCCTTTTGTTTTAAAAGGCAACTAGGCTTTTAGAATTTACCTACTGCAGCAATACTGCATAAACAGGCATATACAATGACTGATATCRTCAYTGTTTTGTGATAACCMGGCAATGGAAACTCCCTGAACCCTAACCCCTAGCCCATACCCCCAACCATAACTTCAACCCTAACTTTAACCTGTGGTAAATGTGTTCAGTAGGTATGTCTCCTTCCAAAGTGTACTCACATCCTGCCACCACAGAGGAGCTTGTAAATTCCRCTTAGTTAAATTATGCAAGCTTCATTGGGGAGCACACAGTCTTCTGTTATTTGTATGTGAAAAGGACAGATTCATGTGAAGTAGCTGTTAGCATGCTTTACGTTAATGTGCCATCTGGTACTTTAAAGCTTTTCATTGAATAACTCAGTTCTTATAAGAACTCTCTAYGAAGGTAGGTCATCCTATTTCACCAATCAMGATCAGCCCTAGAGCACCAAGTGACCCARCTGAGGTGATATAGTTAGGGCATGTTAGGACAGGGACCAAAAGCCAGTCTTCMGGCCTTAGAACTTACTACTAATTAACTCATGTCAAGACAAAGATTCGGAAGCTTCTCTAAGCAGATGATTTCTTTGGGAGGAAACATAAGAATCTTCCTGGAACAGGTGTCTCTAGTTAGGGACCTGAAAAGGTCAAGCAAGATAGGGGACATGATTTGTTTTTCAGTGCATGCAATTTAGTGCTGATTAGTTTATTTGACTGTGTGAAGAAATCATGTATTTGCAAACAGATTTTTTTTTTGAAAGAAGGCTAAGATACCAGATCATCTGAATTTTAACATCATGTCTGACAGAGAACAGGTTTTTAGGACCAACTGGCTCCTGATGCTGAGAAAAAGCCTCTCAGGATAGTGAGAGGAAGCTGCAGGCTCTTAGCAAATCTGTCCTTTCCAAGGCCATTGTGGCTTCCCTTCCCTTCCTCTCCCAGTTTCCTGAGCTGTGAATACACAGACAGAAACACTGTGCCACTGTCTGMGAATGTGTTTCTTACTCAAAAAGAAGTTTTCACTTGGGTAGAGTTTTACAATTATGTCATTAGAAGTGTTCTGAACTTCAGACTTTAAATGAACTCCAGAAAGGCCCTGCCCTTTTAGCTTTCTGGCTGTACATAATTTATGGTTTTGAATCTTACTGCAAAATGCAAAAGGCATGCAGAAAAGGTTCAGGGCAGGCACACACAGATGCACAACTTCCTGCCCCTGTCCCTTCATCAAAGCTCTCTTTCCATGGTAGAAAGGGCTCTGTCCTCTGGSTTAGAGCATCTTAATAGGGTCATAGGAAGAAAAATGGATAAGCCTGTGGAGACTAACTCAACTGTCCTTTCTATTCCTTCAGCCTATCTGTTGTCAGTTGTAGTAYTCTCCTCTTGCACCCCTACTTTCTGGACTCCTCGCTTGTTGCCCTGCTCTGCCCATCTCCTTGAYTTCTAGCCCCTCACTTCCTGCACTGTTATCTCTTCCCTAACTCTCCTGGACCTGGGAATTTCATCTAAGAATTTAAGAGAGAAAACACGACATCAAGAAGGGGTTGTTTGAAGTCAAACTATTTTCTATTCCCTGGTTCTACCTTCTTCCAAACTGGTGCCTCTGGGTAAATGACTTTAACCTTGGAAGCAGTGTCTTGACCATCTGTAAATTAAGGCTAATAGTATGTCAACCTTATAGGTGGTATTATAGGTTAATTGTTGCACTGAGATTGAAGAATTCAGTCCTGTGTTTGCACATAGCAAATACTTGGCAAATACTATCTTTCCCATTGCAGTGCTTGCGGTATTACATGTAAGGTTGTATTCTCAGGGAACAGANTAAGAAAGGTTGAAAAGGGAAAGAGAAAGAGAGAAGGAAAATGGATGTAATTGCATAACAAGCATGCTTCCCTTTTTATGTATTGTCTGTTCTATGTCGTCTATTCTTGGTGTACCAAGTGTCTACATGTATGTGTCGTGGCGTCATATGAATGACTTGTCTAAATGTTTCATGTTAAAAAGAAAAATTAAAAACTTCATCTACTGGCGGTCTATTTCTTAATCTAGCTGCAATTTGCATGGCAAAGGCTGATTTAGGATGTCCAGCACTCAGCTGGGAGTCAAGCATAGTTAAAGAAAAAGCTGCGTTTTAAAAAGGGGACCAGCAGTCTCAAGTCAAAAACAAATGGATTAATTTGTTTCTTTTAAAGAAAAATCTCTACAATTGTGGTTTTTGGTTAAAAGTGCTTTTTAGACTCTCGAAATTACAGCCAGAAAAAGGAAAAAAGTTGTTTGGTTTAAGTTTATAAGATTTGTATAATCGTTTTATTCTTGGTTTTAATTGGTCTTAAAGGTATATTTTGCATGTCTTGACTATAGAAAATTTGCTTATAAGTCATTGGACATAATTTAAAAGGTATAATGTTATTAGGAAAAGGTTAGTTTGGCCAGCGACATGTGGCCTGATGCAACGCACGTTTTATTAGCTTTTTATAATTGGTCCTAAAAGTATTAATATATTTTACATGTCTTGACTATAGAATATTGGCTTATTAATTGTTTGCATGATTTGAATGATATAGAGTTGGCTATAAGAGATGAATTTGGAGCTGATATCTCAAGGTTACGGCCATTTTGAGACCATGGCATGTGAAACTCGGAATACAAGCCTCTGAGATGCTTCTAACTTGGCATGGTGTTTTATGTGAATCTTGGCCTAGAAAGCAGACTTATAGAGAATAAGATAAATGATGTCTCTTTAATTAGTTGAAACGGTGTGTTTGCCATTGATTTAAAGGAAATAGATTGTTTGGAGTTGAGCTTTGCTTCCAAAGTTATGGTTGCTCTAATGTTATAAGAGAAAATTAAGAGTTAAGACAAAAATTGCCAATGTGCCATTGACTACAGATTGCAGTCTGGTTAAAGGCCAAGATTCTTAACATATTTTAAAAATGATAAAGGTCAAAAGACAGCTATGGCCAATATAGGCCTGTTGTGACTTTTCCCGCAAGTTTGTTGGCTACAATGATATAAGCAGGATTTAACCCTCCAAGATTAAAAAGGAGATCTCAATGGAAATTTATTTGATATCAAATAGGCTCCTCTGACTACTATGAAACAAGTAAAATTTTTCCTGGAACCATGAAATTACAGGTTCCGTTTGTCTGTTATTTGTCCCTCATGTCCTTGCTAGACAGGGGCCTTTGCGTCTAGTCTTAGATAATGGGCTCAGATAGGAGGATATTTGCAGCTGAGGAACCTTGCTCAAATTCCTTCCCAGAATGGATGTSGAAGTGATTTTCAAAAGTTGTTGAAATAAATTAATTGGCTAAGACATCACTTTAAGCTTGCCACAGAAGGACTTAAACCTCTGTTTTCAAGGCAGATATAAACTAACTGGCAAAGGGTAGGTAATTTTACAAATAATAAAGGCTA
Organism: Apodemus speciosus; assembly: GCA_002335545.1. NCBI lineage: Eukaryota > Metazoa > Chordata > Mammalia > Rodentia > Muridae > Apodemus > Apodemus speciosus. The sequence goes on from BDUI01018434.1 coordinate 33,900, forward strand.
CTATAATCAGCTGTTTATGTTATGTGTTCACTGCCATTCCTTGGCAAAGAAAACGTTAATATAAAATCATCTTTTTTTTCCTCTCCAAACAATTTTTGCATCTTTCAATAGAGATGTTAATGTGTTGGCAAAAAGTTATAAAGGTGTTTTAGAGAAATGTTTTAAGAGCCTGGTGAGGGCATTTGTTCCTTTCTTCAAGCAGCAATCAGATTATTATTAATTGTTAATCTATTGCATGGCAGGCCCTTTTGTGCAAAATTAATATTTGCTATCCAAAAGATAATTTGTTGCAAGTTGTTTCATATTTCTATACATACGTCCCATATAAAGTATATTAACTATGGGAGTAAAGTTTGTATAATTAGATCACGTTTATTCCTTTGAGTTTCCCCTGCTTCAGCAAAAGTAACTTGAATGCTTTAGCAGCTACTTTTAAAATGTTAAAAAAAAATCAAGCTTTTATTTATATATTAATAACAAATATAAGTATATATATGGCTCATGGTTTACTATTACTTAGAATTATTCTTTTATTTTAATACTGCTAGTTCTTAATTTTTACAATTGTGTTTACAAATATTATTCAAGTTAAAAAGGATATGTTCTTTAGATGGCTATCCTCTAGATATTTGATATAGTTAATCTTTAAAAAGGTGCCTGGACAAAGACCTCTTAAGGCAAGGCACATAAGTTTATATCCCAGACAAACTATATGGAGACAGTTGGCTATACAGGCATATTTTTTATATCATCAAAAGGAGTAATGGCCTAAAAATAATTTCATATTTTTGTGCTCATCTAATTATAAAGATTTGTTCTTAAATGTCCTCAATTTCTACCCCTACCACATAATGGTGTTAATTCTAGAGGACTTATTTAATTGTTAAAGATAAATGATACTCATATTTCTAATTTATGTTATGGTATATGCTTGGTGTTCCAACTTAAAGTAAAAAAGACAATGGAACTGGCCATTTRATAAAGTTATCAAACATTTGAAATGTCTTTAACAATTTAATTCTTTGTTATCCTCAAAGACGAGGTAATATATAAAAAATTTTAAAACAATATCTTCTAAAAAAAGAAAAAAAGAGGGGAGTTTGTATCCCTGTGCATACCATTTAAATTGCTTGCATACTTTTAAGAAAAATTTAAAATTCTGATGCCAGGAAATTCCTTACTGAGTATATGGCATCCTATAATTAGGCACACTGGTGCATAGGTGAGATTAAAAAAAAAAAAAAGTTCATTTATTGGCATATGGCATGATCCTGACTTAATATTGGGAAAGAAGGCATGTCTATAGTTTTTCCACGAAATGCTGCAGAAGCATAAACCAGCTGATAAGTATTGGCTGATTCATTTGTTCTCAAAGCTACTTCTCCCTTAGCTGAGAAGATAGGCTAAATTGTTCTCTAGCAGTTAATTCACAAGCCAGGCCCTGTGGCCTAAATCATAAATTTGCAATTGATTTAGATATCTTGGGCCTTCCAGAGACAGCCAAGTTTTTTCTTTTAATCTCTCCCTTTGTGTTTCAAGCAGGTACAACAACAACTTTCAGAACTCAAATGTGGGCTGCTGTTAAAGGCCAGCTAGCTCAGATTCACGCGGCATCTTTTACCAGTGGATCTCCAAAAATGTACCTGCATAGAACTCAGATCTATGCATGTTTGTTTTCTGGCAAACATGGGTACCAATTGAGATTTGAGGCAATGCACTGCAAGTGAAAGGGAAAAAATCTTGTGTCTGAGTTTCCCTAAAAGCATACCCAGCTGCAAAGGGGTTAATGCTGAGAGACCATACTTATAATAATAAGGCAGTCTATTTCCCCTCCCCGAAAAAAAGGCATTATTTAATATTTAAGGGGGTCAATGTCTCTGCTTTTTCTCATTGGTAAATGCCCACAGTCTTTAGACGGATATAGTTATCCACTGGTTGTTTAAAAAAATTATAAATTAGGGGGAATTGTCCCTCGCTCCCACTTCAGCATTGAAACTAGGCAGTTTTACCTCTGCTCTGCTCTGCTCAGCCCATGAATTTCCTGGCCTTTGTTCTATTTAGAACAAACCAGCCTCACCTGGAAGCTGAGGAAGCATCCTGGAGCCAACCACCTCCTGCGATCGGGAGCCAGCAAGATCCCAAGACTCCACCCCATGCCTTGTGGTGTGTGTGTGGGGGGGAATCTTCCAGGCTATATATTGGGTTACTTTTATTAAAATTCGGGTTTTGAAAGGTAATGTCTCCTTGACCCAATTCTTTTGTGTGGCTTTCCCCATCCATCCCATAAGTTT
>BDUI01018438.1:13142-23647 GCA_002335545.1 Apodemus speciosus
CCAGGTTCTGGAAAGGCCCAGTGCAGCAGTGCAGGGTAATACCAGAACAGGGAAGTGGGAAGGGGTGAATGGGGGAACCAGGGGAGGGAAAAAGACATATGGGACATCTGGGGGCGGGGAATCCAGAAAAAGGGAAATGAAATGTAAATAAAGAATATATCCAATAAAAACTGTGAAAAAAAAAAGAAAAAGAAAATTCACACGATGGCATTTAAAACACGAATTCAAGGCTGCTTAGAGAAATGACTACCAAGCAACCAGAACAGTGAGTGCTGAGACCTGGGCACAGGGATGTGGAAATCCCACAGGGTTTGGGGTGCCTACTGCCCTGGGAAACTGCGACATCAGGAGAGGTTGGAAAGGTATTGCGGGGCAGACTAGTTCCACTGCCAGGAGCCACTAGGCGATGTGGCTAGTCTAGACCAAGATGTGTGCCAAGTGTAAAATACCTTCCAGATTTTGGAGACTCAGTGGGAAGAGAGAAAGTTAAATATTTTTATATTGTTTGCCTGTAGAGATGATAATATTTGGGATATATTTAGCTCAATAAAATATACTGTTAAAATTAATGTCACCTGTTTGTTTTTACTATGTGAAAGTGGCTACCAGTTGATGAAGGGCCACAGAGGTAGCTTGTATTTGGCCTCCACGGGCCACTACTGGGCCTATTGGTGATGGGGGGCAACATCCAATAACACCATAAAGGGATCAAGGCTTAGCTTGGAATAAGAGAGACACCAGACTTTCTGTCCAGAGGAGGGTTTGGGAAGGGGGGGAGCTGAGGTTAAGGAAGGGTATTCCGAGACAGTGGAACTTTCTAAATCAGAAACAGAGAAGGAAGGTGTGAGCTATTCAAAAGAGATAACTAGCTAGCAGGTCAAACTTGCATTGCTGCACAGTGAACAAAATCAAACAAAACCAAACCATGGGATCCTATTACAACCCTCTGTGGGTCATCCCTACTTCTCTATCTCCCCCTACCACCACCACCTTCCTCACCACCAGTTAATCACAGAACCTAGCCTTCCTGCAGGATGTAAAACACAAAGCCAAAAAGATCGCTTTCAGGGCACAGGAAAGTAAGAGGAAATGCTCAAGGGAAGGCTTTACTCCTCTTGTTAAAGAGCCAAGAGAAAAACTGAAGCGCTTGGGCCCACAGACAGCATTTCCCAACAGTGTGGTCCTTTGTGCCTTCCTTCAAGCCTGCTGACAGGAAGGGCTGTTACCATGGAGATGGTCCCAGCCAGGAAGCACACTGGAGCAAACACAGACTGTCTCAGGGCTTGTTCTGTCCACAGAGTCAACCAGTTGGTAAATATTACACCAGGCGCATACCAGAGACACAGAGCAAACAGTTTGTCATCTGGGAGCTGCACTGGCCTGGCTCCAGGGGGAGTGTTACACTGGGAAAATGCAAAGCTTGGATCCCATATTACCAGGGGCACTGGCCAATAGGATAGAGAGCCATCCTAAGATATAGGGGGAGGACTATTATACGTGGGCTCTCATAGCATGTAGCTTTGTAGGCACTGGCACCTAAAGAGACATCAAGTCATTTTGACAAAGAAACAGGAAGTCAGTACCTTTCTCTTCAGTTTACTTATCTTTATGAGTATTGGCTGCCCTTGAGAGAAGCCAGATTCAGTTCCCAGCACCTACTAGCAGTTCCCAGCAGTCTTTAACTCTAGTTCCAGGGTATTTTGTGCCCTCTTCTSGCCTCTATGGAGCGTACTGCATATACATGATGCAAGTACATACATGCAGGTAAAATACCCATATGTGTACATGCATATATATGTGTGTGTATATATATATACACACACACATATATATCCCATCTTTTAATAAACTCATCTTGTATACATTACAGGTCAGTGTGAGCATTTAACAGGCTAAAGAATGAAATTAATGTGATCTGGTATACAGTCGGTGCTCAATAAACATTACTTTTACTTTTTACTGTAGTAAACCCATGGACTCTGAACAGTGCTTCCCTTCTGCACACGAGTATAGACCACCATCTCTCTTCCTATTCATTATTTCTAATTTATTTTTTACGGTGCTTGGAATTGAATCTAGAGCTTCAAGCGCTCTACCACTGAGCTGTGCCGTCTGCCCATGCACTCTCATTTCAGGTAATGCTACATCTCATGAAGAAGATAAAAGCAACCCTGACTTCCCCAGCACAGATGACTGGGTTACACAGCCAGCTGATAACCCCCCTTTTTAGGCCACATCTTCTACATCCTCTGCCTATAGCACTGAGAGTCTAGATGTAAACATGTCAATCACAGGGGTTTCTCTAGCCAGAAGTCACTGCTCTAGTCTGGCAAGGTCATGAGCAAGCCATCCTTTGTTCTTGGAAAGCTTATTATCCCACGCCACAGGTATCGAAATATGTCCTCCTGATTCCTAGCCTGAGGTGACTAATCCAAAAGCAGGTTCCTGGGCCTAGTCCTAAATCTGCTCAATCAGAACATCAGGGAACAGAGGCCAGACACCTGCATCTTCAGCATCATGTCCAGAAGATATCTATGCCCAGACTTTCAAAAACTCAATTCTCTATATCATTCCTGCATTTTATTAAATCTTGGGTTCTTTATCCACTTGTTTTTTTTTTCTTTGTTTGTTTTCAGTTGGTTGGTTTGGGTTCTTCTTTGTTTGAGATGAGATCTCACTAAGTTACCCAGGTAGGCCTTGAACTTACAACCTTCCTGTCTCAACCTTCTTTCCAGGTAGCTGAGATCAGGCCTGCCTTCTACATTTCTTAAACTGATTCTGGGACTAGCTGTGTCAGATTCTCCTACATGGGGGCTAGGCATGCAAGATTCCGGCATTACCTCATCTGAAGAGTGGTAGCCTCTGGACTCAGAAATGATAAGAACAAGCCACACAGGTGATCCCAAGTCACACTAGGAGTAGAGAGCTGCAGGCCTGGTGAGCTGTGCTTCCTCTTGTGGGGTGTGTATTAACAGCCTGGGAAGTTTATTAAAGTTCACTCATGGGGCAGGAGAGATCCATCAGTGGTTATCAGTACTTGGTTTGGCAAAAGAGTAGGGCCCAGTTCCCAGCTCACAACCATCTGTAACTCCAGTTCCAGGCATTCTGATGTCCTTTTCTGAGCTCTAGTGGCAATTTCAGTTGTATACACATAGGCACACACAAGTACTCCCCAGACTCACATGCAGACACATAAGATAAAAATAAATGAAAGGAAATTTGACTTTTTTCAAAGGTCAAAATATTCTGCATCCACAGAGTTCAAGGCACTGTGGTCAACTTCAAGTCTGACTTTGGATTGGTTAATTGGATAATTTTTCCTATTAAAATTCTTCCATCCAAGCAAACAAGAAATAACTAAACTAAGTACTTCCCTTTAGAGATCTGGAATCACTGTAGTATTTGGTGTTTCCTATAATTGGCAAATGTGTTTAATTTTTAAGCGTGAATTACCTTCTAATGGAATGGGCAAATAACCAGCCAGTGTCTCTAACATGAAGAACGAAGGGGTGGGGGATATTGAACCTGAAAGAGAGAACAATGGCAAAGCTAAGCTACCCGGTTTGTAACCAAGTGTCTCCCCCCACCCCCGACTTGCTATGTCACCTCTTGAAGTACTAGGTCAGCCAAACAAAGCAGAAATATAACACACCCATGACTCTGACAACCCTTGCCCACGCTACCAATTTAGGATCCCTGCTTCACTTACTCCTTCCCTTATTCTAAAATGAACCAAGTATCTTAGTCCATGACCATTTCTAATCCAAAGGACCAAGTATGAACAAACTTAGCAAGCATAGTTAAGCGGTCAGTGAGTGCCTTCCCTGTGACTGGGGCTGGTCCAACTGCTATGCTCAAGGAGGTAGAAGGAGGAAAGTAGAATCCGTTGAAGAATATCTAAGACGGCTGGTGGGTGGCGCTGTCTTGGTAGGAACAACAACAGGCTAAATAGTATTTATAATCTGTGCTCTATGCCTCCCCAAAAGAGCTCTGAAACAGCTTATATGTTTAAAAGAGCACAAAAGAGTTGTTAATAAAATAAATGCTGCATTAATGAATTCTCACAAGGAAAATAAATTAAGAAATATGATATATAGTGGAATAGAGAACCCAGAATCTATGAGTAGCAACAAATTTATCAAAGCTCTTCCCAGCAGCCAGGTAGAAAGAAACACACTATAAAATTCTTAGTTTCATAGATAAACATTCATTTACATTTTTTCTAAATGAAAAGTTTTCATATTTTCTATGAACTAAAATGTTTCCTAGAGATTCTGACATAAAGATTTAATGTTTCCCTGAAGACCGACAGGCTACTTTTTCTGTTTGGATGGAGAACAAGTCCCACGAGAAGCTGCAAAGTTACATATTGTARTTAAGTTGAAGGGAACACATCAGCAGTGTGCTGAGATGGATGTGGGGACTCATTGTTTAGGCTTCAAACACTCTGGTAGAGCCATCACCAACATCAAGAATGGTCTCTGCTACACATCCCCAGGAGTGGAACAACTCCAGGGTTGGAGATAGCTTTCCAGGAAAAACAGAATGGAAGCTCTCCAAGACCCAGAAAAAAAAWTAAGAACAATTCCTTTTTTGGAAAGGAAGAGCTACACGCATATGAAACATGGAGAAATGTGAACTGTGTCTCCTCAAGAGATGATGACTCCTGATCCAATAGATGGTCCCACTACCAACACCCAGAGAAGTTACAATGCAAGGAGTTTTCCACAAGAGGAAGATCACTGAGGGGCTAGGAGAGGGCTCAGTGGGTAAGGCGTTTGCTACACGAGCAGGAGGAGCTGAGTTCAGGTCCAAGCACTCACACAAAAAGCTAGACGTGGTAGTGTGTACCTGGAATCCTACCCCTAGTAGACTGGAGCAGGTGGAACCCTGGGACTTGCTGGCTAGCCTGTTTAGCCAAATGAATGAGTCCCAGGTTCAGGAAGAAACCCTGATTCAAAAACTGAGGTGGAAAACAGTCATAGAAGATAGCTCCATGTTAATCTCTGACTTATATACTTAGGGTGTGCACATACACGCTCACATATACACAAACACATACATCACACACATATGCAAAGAAGAGATGGCTGAGTCTTGTATTTAACTAACTCAGTGACACACACACACACACACACACACACACACACACACACACATCCCAAGTGACAACGAAATTGCCTAAAGATTATATACACATGTGGGAAACAGGAAGACGGAGAGCCTAATTACAAGGAGAAGCAACCATGGTCAAGTGGAGTTCTCCCCTCCACAAGTGTCTGGATGCTTTTCCGGTCTTGGATGACTATTACCAAGCCATAAAACTGAACAGATTAATCATCGTGTCTGTGAAGTTCTTTCATGGGAGACAACAGAAACAGATTTGGGTTGACTGAAGTAGAGGAGGAATTTATTAAAGGGCATAGGGTGACTGAGTCTGAAGGCCAGAAAGAAAAAAAAAANTAAGAACAATTCCTTTTTTGGAAAGGAAGAGCTACACGCATATGAAACATGGAGAAATGTGAACTGTGTCTCCTCAAGAGATGATGACTCCTGATCCAATAGATGGTCCCACTACCAACACCCAGAGAAGTTACAATGCAAGGAGTTTTCCACAAGAGGAAGATCACTGAGGGGCTAGGAGAGGGCTCAGTGGGTAAGGCGTTTGCTACACGAGCAGGAGGAGCTGAGTTCAGGTCCAAGCACTCACACAAAAAGCTAGACGTGGTAGTGTGTACCTGGAATCCTACCCCTAGTAGACTGGAGCAGGTGGAACCCTGGGACTTGCTGGCTAGCCTGTTTAGCCAAATGAATGAGTCCCAGGTTCAGGAAGAAACCCTGATTCAAAAACTGAGGTGGAAAACAGTCATAGAAGATAGCTCCATGTTAATCTCTGACTTATATACTTAGGGTGTGCACATACACGCTCACATATACACAAACACATACATCACACACATATGCAAAGAAGAGATGGCTGAGTCTTGTATTTAACTAACTCAGTGACACACACACACACACACACACACACACACACACACACACATCCCAAGTGACAACGAAATTGCCTAAAGATTATATACACATGTGGGAAACAGGAAGACGGAGAGCCTAATTACAAGGAGAAGCAACCATGGTCAAGTGGAGTTCTCCCCTCCACAAGTGTCTGGATGCTTTTCCGGTCTTGGATGACTATTACCAAGCCATAAAACTGAACAGATTAATCATCGTGTCTGTGAAGTTCTTTCATGGGAGACAACAGAAACAGATTTGGGTTGACTGAAGTAGAGGAGGAATTTATTAAAGGGCATAGGGTGACTGAGTCTGAAGGCCAGAAAGAAAAAAAAAAACTGGAAGAAATAAAAGGACTCAAGAGGTAGCAACCAGAGCATCCATAGTTTGAAAGCAAACTCACAGGCACTGTCTTCAAGAGTGAGCCTCCACAGCCAATCAGCAGTCATGGATCTTTCCAATAAAACTCCATAGCACAAACGCTTGATATTTCTGTGCGGCTCTGAAGTTTCCCCTCTGCAGGGAAGGTAAGTCACCTTGACCAGAAGTTCTCAGTAGGGTGTGATTTGCCTGCCAGGAGGCACCTGGCACTACCTGGAAACATTTTTGCTAATCACACTTGAGGGACACTACTGGGTTGCCAGAGATACTGTGCAGAGAACAGACACACACACACTCCACTCCCCCAGTAGCAAGTGTGAATATCGAAGTCTTCATACTAACCCCAACYGAGCACACAAGACACATCTACTTACTGGAAAGCCAACGTTTGCAATAGACATGCCTACATCTCCCGTCCGCTCCACCAAGGCTCCCTGGAATCCCGGTGGCCCTGAACTCACATTTTCCTTCCTCCACTTTGCTTTTGATCGTATTGCTTTCACCAATTGTCATCCACAACTTTTTTCGGAGGACAATGCTGGACCACTTGAGACTCTACAGAGCTGAGTTTGCAAGGAGTGTACACATATATGGTGAGCTAGTGCAAAAGCAGGCACTAGCTTGATTCACTTGATTGATAGTGTGCATGCCAAAACTCCTCCGGCTGAGGTTGGGACTTGACCAAAATGATATTGATATTCAGTATTTTACATGCCGATTTCGTCTACCAATTCTTCCTTTCTTCCTCTCGCTCCTTTCTCTCCTCCACCCCCTCCAACCATCTCTTCTGCCCTCCTTCCCTCCTTTCCTTTTTTCTATACTTTAAGAAAGTATCATGTAGGCTAGGATGGCCTTTAACTGGCTCTGCATTCAAGGAGAGGATGACCTTGAACTTCTGATTATCCTGTCTCTACCTCCCAAATGTGGGAATTGCAAACATCTACTATTGTKATAGAATCGAGGCTCAGACCACACCAAGCCAATACAGTTCCACGTAGGAGAGGTTTATTGTGGGGGAAAGGGGTGAAAAGGGGTGATGGAGACAAAGAGATAAAAGAGAGAAAAACAGAGAGCAAACCTCAAGAGGATCTGCCTTCTGTTTAGGCTGTGACGTAACCACTAGAAGGTAAACAGGGGAAGTAAATCAAATGGACACTGGGAAAGTATGGCAATTGCCATGGCAACCGATGCTGGGGGGGGGGGACTGCCGCATATGGGTGATGTCACCGTCTTCACTGGGTTCAGAGATGATCTGCAACTGTAAAGCCAGTTCCTGATATGAACATCTACCACCCGTTCCATTTATGTTGTGTTGGGGACTGAACCCTAGGCAAACGCTTTACCAACTGAGCTACATTCCCACACACTCTCAACACATCATAAATAATTCATTTGTATATAAGTCCCTTCTCAGCATGGACTTTGTTCCAAGAGAAGAAGTTATTACAAGAACAGAGCGTGAGAGGTGATTGACAGGTAAAACAATAGACACCACCATCTGAACTTTCCTGCCTTGATTTTTCAGCTCTCTCCTGGCTCCACGACCAAGTGTGCTGAACAGACACTATCCAGAAACAGACCTTCATTGGAACCAGATTCAGGCTCCATAGCAGAAGCCAGCAAGGGAATGCATTTTAAGCATTCAAAACAGGTTAATGGTTTCTGATGACCAGAAGCACAGACACCCAAGTCACCGCAGAAGCCATGCAGCCCGCTTCTGCCATTCAAATGCCTGTAGCCAACTCACCCAGGGAGAAGCAAAGATAATACAGAGCAGGAACCATACTTCAGGTCTGAAGCGAGCAGGAGAGAAAGCAGATCAGTTGGACTGACATTACCCAGTGTAACAGAGCAGCATCAGAAAGTTTTGATGGCCGCCTCAGGAATGAAACGGAGAGGAGACAAGTCTGTGGATAAGGAGTTAGATCTGGGCAGTAACAGGGACCAGAAAAGAAGAGTAGGCCATCTTTATGGGTCAGTGAACCAAAACCTCCACATGGAGGTGAAACCAAAGATATTTAAAGAGACTGGGGTAGGGCGGGGCTCGAAAGCTACTCTGGGTGTGAGAAGGAAGGAAAGGTTTCAAAACCTGTATTCGATCTCCCTGTTTCTCTGCCTGTCTCATCCTGCATAGTAATGAGGCTATTTTATTGATTAAGGGTGCATTCTTCAAGGGTGAAAAATTATTTAATGCATGGATTAGGCATGGCTATTTAACTGTTTTCATGTATGTGTGAGTATGTGTTTTTGCCTATGTGCACAAGCATATGCACATGGAGGCCAGAAAACATTAGCTGCCATCCTCACCCACTACCAACCTTAGTCTTTGAAACACAGTCTCTCACTAGCCTGGAAGTCAGCATGAAGGTTATGTTGACTGGTCAAAGCACTGTAGAGATCCACATGCCCCTGTGTTCCAAATGCTGCAAGCATCCTTCTTGTGCTTGCAAGGCAGGCACTTTTTGGACTGACCTATCTTTTCAGCCTGGGTGTTTACAGTTCAGTTACTTAAAGTGTAAGACAACTTAAAACTCACTGGGTTTTACTTACAGCCCAGTGACCTAGTTAGGGAAGGCCATTCCACCCAAACTCTGAATATCTGTTGATAAATATAGGTTCTTCTAGTTCTGGGAATATTTGTTCTGTGCTGTAGAAAGAGCAGTTCTAGGAGAACCCTCAATGAAGTCTGCAGCCCCAACAGCTTCATAGACACATGTCTCAGGAGGTCCGTGCTAAACCATGCCCTCCATTGGGGAAGGAGAGTCTTCTGCCTCCAGTTCTTGGCTCTTTGGTGTCTGCTTGAGCTGCAGAKCTGTCCTAGACCTGATCATGGCCCTCAGAAATCAATTTATAGCAAGACAGGMCTGGACACTTMTGCCCTGTATACAGCACAGCTGTTCCTTGGTGGTCCTGGGAAACTGGTTGCTGAGAATCTTGTGAATACCTGAATCCTGGCATACTTAAATCCTTGTATGAAATGGGAGATATTTGCATGAGAGATGCATGTCATCCCATACTCATCAAATCATCTCTACATGGCTTGGAACACTTAATACAATGTAAATGTTATGCAAATAACTGTTGTATTATCTTGCTTAGAGAATCACAATAAGGAAAAATGTCTTTATTCATTCCATGTGATTGCAGTAATTCTTATTTCGGGTCCTAACTTGGTTGCATCAGCGTGCACCTTCTGCAGACATCAAGTCCCTCCACTGCTTCTGCCCCTCCCACTGGAATAAGAGGTCTTTGTTAACCATAGTTAACCTCAGCACATATGCCTTCCTAYGCTTTCAGTGGAGTGGATACCTAACAAAGGATCAAAGCAACGATATACATCTGGGGATCTGCCTCTAGAAAACCCACATTATGACAGCCTGGTGCCCTGGGGGCTTGGCAAAGCAGGACAGGCAAAACAAAAGGATGCTGTGARGATTTGATTGCAAAACTATGCCGATTAATGATAATACTAATGGTAGACAATTAGAGGATGCTAACCACATGCGGAATGTGGCAGCATAGACCTCACACATTAACTCACTGGAATACCTACAGGACTCAGTGCTTCAGGGGCCATGAATACAGGTAAAGAAACAGGCACAGACACCTTGAGCAAAAGCTCTGAAGTCCTGTCAGTACAAGGATAAACAATATGCAGATATTGGGAGTCTGGATCCAGAGTCTGTATTCTTTCTTAGCCACTCATTCACACCATCACTACCCCACTAGTATGAATCGATCATCTTCCCAGGCTTCAGTTTCTTCTTTTATATGATGTTCGGATAGGACAACCCTGAGAGCTTTCCAAAGCCAATGTTGGGATGCGGGGTGCTCTTGCTCAGYGTATCCGTGGTATCAGAGTGAGTAAAAGGATCAGACCAAGAACTCAAAGCTCACCGCTGCCTCTATGCACATAAATCTTTGTGCCCTTCAGGACTGACTTTACAGGAAGAAAGGTAGAGGAGGGCTCTAAAGGAGGCTCCAACCCTACTTCATGCTCTTAGGGAACATGAGCAAGATACTCTAAGCACTCTACCCTTACACCTTCTCCAGTATGGAGAGACTCGTCCTGACTTTGCACTTTCGATCGGCCAGGCACTGGATACTTGCGC
>BDUI01018439.1:27173-38801 GCA_002335545.1 Apodemus speciosus
AAAAAAAAACCTACTTTATAGGCTCAACTTTTGCTTTAATTATCAGAGTATTTCAAAGGGTAGGTTTTTATTTCATCTTGCCTTAAATAATCTTTCTGAAAGCTGCCTCGGGCATGAATACTTGTACGGTCTCAAGACTACAAGACAAGATTGCATAACATAGGGAAGAAGCTGTGCATGGGGCAGGCCCAAAGTCAAAGACTCAAAGGATCCTTTCTTTTTAAAACTATTTTCTTATTAAAATAAACACACACACACACACACTGAACTATTAAATTTAATCAAGATTCCTTATAGTTAAACACTGGCTAAGCTGTTTTATAAATAGGCCACTGCTATTTATTACCCAGGAGTCATAGGATGAGGACAAAGCTGAGGACCATGAATGACCATGTATAATGTAACTGAGTCCAGACTATATATGGAGAAAATGCAATATATATGCACTAAAGACATAGGAAAATAACAGTTGTCCCATGCTCAAAACCCCAAAGGTATTATGCTATGGCTAGAAAATAAGTCTCAGTTAAAGAAAAATAGCATAAATAAACCTCAACCACACAGGAGATCACTTTGTGTGTTCAAAAAGGTGTCATTTCAAACCTTCAAATMTTTTAAATTAAACTCAGTGATGGAGCTGATAAAAAGCATATCAGGACAGTGAGAGGAAAGTACRCGGAACGTAAGTCTTTAGGGAAGTTGTTTCTACTTTAAAAATTTCAAATTAAAATTATTTTATTTAGTTATTTTGGGGGGCAGTGTGTGCATGGGCGAGTGTGTGCCTCCCCTCTTTCTCTCTCCCCCTCCTCCTACCCCCACGGATCAGGCTGTAGCTATCAGCTACTGCTCCAGCATCAGCCTACAGGCTGTCCTCCTTCCCACCATGATGATAATAGACTAACCGTCTACAACTGTAAGCCATCCCCAATTAAACGCTTTATTTCATGAGAATTGCCTTGCTCTTGGCTCATGGTGTCTCTTCACGGCACAGAGCAGTCACTAAGCCGGGTTCTGCAGTATCCTTCAGGAGCACAGTGAGGCTCTGATCCTTTATACCTTCCCCTTTATCTCTTAGAGACAACCTCCAGGGACCTACTATAATCACCTCACAAATTTATTAGATGCTTTTGTCTAGAAAGTATGAAAGTATATTGATTTTGTCATGTCTTCAGACTTGACTCCTTTGTGAAGATCCCCATTTACACATACAGCAAAACCTGCATGGTTTACTCTTGGTAAAGACCCTCGTGTTAATTGGGTTTCTAAGATAAGACAAGCAGATAAGGTATGACTGAGTGGGAAATTCTTTTTCCCTGACATGGAAATAGGCATAAAACTAGGAGTAGGGGCTGTGGCTGTGGCTGTGGCTGTGGCTGTGGCTGTGGCTGTGGCTGTGGCTGTGGCTACGGTGCTGTGAGTTACAGTGCTTGCCTAGTGTGCAGAAGGTCCTGGGTTCAAAGCTCAGAATCAGAAACAGCCGTGAAGGTCCAGGTGTACACAGCAAACACTGTCTTTGGCTTCGTCTGTAGTCTGTSAGGGTGACTGAGTCTTCTTCGTTCACTTCAGTCACATAGGCTCCCATATTTATATCATGAGATAACATTCCAATGTTCATTAGAAAAGTGAATAAGAAACAGCCAAAATTTCCAGTTTTATAACCATTGTGTCTACAGCTTTAAAAGTGAGCCTAACTACAATTATATATTAGGCTGTTTCCACAATAAGTATTAAGATGCCTATACAGTAAACAAACTGGCAAACACAAATAAGTGACCGGGAGTCTAGCTCGGCTCCATCCCAGCCAGCTGCTGGGTGCTGGGGGAGCACTTAACCCCTTTAAGGTTAAACACCTGTCCCTGTTTGTACAATATACATGATATATTTTCCAGACTCTTCTAGCTTAGTTGGATTGAGCACTATTTAAGCTATGATGTGAGTAAATTAAAGTCTATATGCGTAGATGTTATTTAAAACCCAGCATAGCCTTCCTGGAATATATTTCTTTCCCACAATGAAAGCCACACTAAGATGGATCCAAGTAGGATGTCAGACAATGTGTTACCATTGTTCATTGAAGAGCAAAGGGCAGCACCATGACAAGGTGGCATTCCCAGGACAGCCCTCCAGTATCAAAGCACACTTACAAGATGCCAAACGCTTTCCCAATCCGTGTAAGGTCAACAGCCTTCAAATAATTGTCCCTTTCATAAGATGTGTGCTGTTATGGGATTGTTTTAAAATGGGTTTGTTTCCCCAGCTTGTGTAGGAGCTAAAAAACATCCTTCGTCCTAACAAGGCCCAGAGGCAACAGGAAGATACCAGAGGTCAGTCACATGTGAGGTCATTCCCAAGAGTTCGTAAGCCTATACTATTTTAGTAAATGTCTCTGACATTTAATTCAGGCCAGCCTGGGAAAAGAGAGCAGAAATCGGGGTTTCTTTAACTAAGTTCGCTGCCCCCTGTAAGACATGAGCTTGGTTTCCTCAAGTGTCTCTACTAATAAGCAATGTTCCTGGAAACCGCTTTGGTCTTTGTGTCATCTGTGATCAATTATTTTGTTTCTTCAGGGAAAGAGTCTAAACCAACAGATTCTAAAATGCCATGTGGCTGCAGGCAAGGAGGATGGAGCTGCAGTGTGCAAACCAAGCCAGTTTCCTGCAGGTACAAAGAGAGGATGAGCTGCAACAGCACTGGGCTCTTGAGTGCCGGGACTGTAACCATTGCTCACCCCATCCACTAAGACTGAAGCTCTCCCTGATGTACACACTGAACGCAGATGGAAAACTTTGCCTTACTAAGCCTTTTCATGAGCTCCATTCCAGTCGCAAAGGGTGGAAAATAAATGTTAGAAAATCCCATGTCCCTTAGAACTAAAATCCAAACCTAGGGTGGCTTCTCCTTGACTCTGCAGCCTCCATTCTCAAGAGCAATCTTCCTCAATACAGTAAAACGCTCAGAAGGAATGGCCTTCAAACACCATGACCAAAGATGACCCATCTCTGCGGTCATTTTAAAGCTGTTYAATAACACGTAGCTAAACTAAAGACTGTGTCACTGAAGGGTAAGTCTAGACGACCATATCCTCCAGTTTCCTACCATGGCATTAGCTAAGGATGGATTCTTTTAACTTCCAAATCAAAATAGGCAACCGAAAATATTTTACATTATCCATGGGGAAAAGGCAGTTTCTTTTGTTTTAAAGGTACTTATAAAATAACTGTTCATTTGTGAGACTCATTTTTAATTCCTTCCTTTTAGAATTTTCTAAATATTATGAAGAAATATTTAATTTGAGGGAGAAAAAGCAGGCCTTATACATTTGCTGCAGTGTACTAAGTGACCTACTGTGCTAACTGGGAAGTATCTATAGTGGAATTTTTTGTAACACAATGAATATAGTTGTGTACACTTAGTACTGGTAAAATCACAACTGGATTAAGCCATTACATGTGTTTTAATTTGAATTCTTCTCTTTTGAAAACTAAAGGAATGATATCCAATTTGACCATACCTTAAGTAAATTGGGTATTGTGGGTAATATATCAACTGTCATTTAGTGTTTGTGATACTAAAAGTTTTCAAAAGGAGGCTTATAATTAATATATATGTTGACCACCAACATTGCACCTTCTCATGGCCAAATTTGTTTTGAGGGTAGCATTTGACACTGTCATTTCCTAACTACTGACTTAAAACATGGGATCTACCTCAAATATTCTATTCAAATGATGTTGGGCATCTAAGCCTTGAGCATTCAAACTCTATCATTAACTTGGCTATAATTTTCTTTAAGCTCCCAGAATCTAACTCATACCTTCCCCTTCTATCCCCCATATCCTCTTTCTGCAGGAAGTACTGCCTCAGGTCCTGCCCTTCATTTTTCTTCCTTCCAGGGAAATCAAGTGCCATCACCATTCTTGACCCCCTGTTAGAAATTCAACCCCTTGTATTCAGCCACCTCTTAAACCATTTCTACCAGCCTCCTTCTGGGAGGTCAGGTGTCCAAATATGCCCAGAGCTTAGCTCACGACTAAGAGGCTTTTCTGAAGAATACATCTAGTTGTTAACATCTAGTAATAGCAAGCAATGCCAAGATTTTCAAGGATGCTGCTGTGTTTTGGATTAATATGTTGCTCCTAAGGACATAGACTAAAGGCTTGGTCCTCAACCTATCAACTTCTGGCAAGAGGTAGAGTCTTCAAGAGGCATGTGCTGGTGTGAGCTCTTCAAGTTATTGGAGGCATGCTCTTGAAGAGGACACTGGTACCTCTACCTCATCTTCTTTCCCTTTTCCATTCCAAGCCAATAGTTGAATGRTTCTCTTCTGACAATTACATACTATCTAACAAAGACTCAAGGCGATGTAGTTGGCTGGTCAGGAAACAGCCTACAAAAAAATAGAAGCTCAAACCTTTTCTCTTTATTACTTTTTTCAGGTGCTTGTTACAGCAAAAGGCAGAGTCAGATGTTACCTAACAAAACAGCCTTTCCATATGATAAACACCTAAACTCTGGGTGAACTTCAGCTTTAGTGAGCTAATGGTGAAGAGGAAGTTGCTTCAACCTTAATCAGTTTTCAGAAGTGCTTGATCAAAGGGTATGACAATCTCAGCCAACCACCAGGTAACCCTTTGTGCTACAATCTTCAGAAGCCTGTCAACAGAACAGTGTCCTGATGAACACTATGACAACGAACCACTTATGTCACACAAGGTAAGACTGTACGACTGCAGCATCCAGATGAGCTCTCCCTGTAATGGTGTGAGATTCGAAGCCAAGAACTTGAGGCAAGATGGGCATTGTCCCATCACCTACCAATGAAAGTAAGGAGAAGCTTATCACATCACTAACCTGACTTCTCAGGCCCAGTCAAGGGATTTCTTTAAGTACTTCGAAGAAGGAATATGGTCATTTCACTTTCAGTCAAGAGTAGGAGTAAGAATCACAAATAAAGACCAATGATCTCAGGAGCACATAATTGCATTTATTCATCTATTTATTTTGCTTATTTTTTATTTTGCAGTGCCAGGGCTGAAACTTATTGTCTTGAATATGATAGGTAAGTACTCTGTCATATAGGTTATATGCCCAGCCAGGAATACAGACTATAAATCACTAGGAAACTAAGAATTTTACAATGAAGTGAGCGATTCACAGAGTAGATACTACAATCCACTTAAGCATGCACTTTCCTTCTTAGAGGTGACCAAAGGATTGTCTGCTGGATGACTGACATGATTTATCTGTTCTTCTGTTGTCCTTCAGAAAATAACATTGGGTTGGTACAAGTCACTATGACACTCCAGGCTCTTTACAAATTCCTGTGAATCAAAGTCTAACCATTCCCTCACCACAGATATGCAGTGAACCATGTCCTGGTGTTTATTCTGGAAAGAATTTTGGTGAGATCTCAGGAGTGAGGAGTTAGCTGTGGAATGGCTGGCTGTCTCGGAATGCTGCCCCGTTTTCCATCTGTAGATAGTCCTGATGCTACTAAAATGGACAGCTTTCTGCTTCTTGGGGAATWCCATCTATTGGGGTTATGGAATGAAAGGACCTGAAATATTCAAGTCATGATCAAGAGCACAGACAGGCAACTGACAAACTATGACTACACGTCCTAAGTCTTTTTCTACCCTAAACTAGAACTAATGAGAAATATAGCGAGAAGTTAAAGCTACTAGCTTCAGGCTTTAGACATTTTTAGCCATCTCTGTGCCAATCTCTGGAAGACAAAAGAACTTCTTGATTTCAGGATTCTAGCCAACATCAATTTTGGGAAGTCACAGCTTGTATGCCAAATAGTAACCATTTTGTTTTCTAAACTGAATACAATATTCTGGATTAATACTTGTCACAAACCATCACATGCAGCTGCTTCAGGTCCCTTTGCCCAAAATGTCTTAAAACTAAAAAGCTAAAACAAATGAATAGAGTTTCCTCTCTTGTCAACTCATTTCTGAAGCTCGAAGCCTGTTAGAATAAAGACAATAGTCTCTTTAACCGCAGTCAAATGAGCTGGCCCACAAGAAAAATACAACCTAAAAAAAAAAACAAAAAAAAAAACAAAAAAACAAAAACAAAAACAAAAAAAAAACAAAAAAACAAAAAAACCTTGCCTCTTCCTCAGCTTAAAAATGGGAAAATTAGTGTTGTTTAGCATAAAGGAAAGAAAAATACAAGAGATCTGAGAAAGTAGCTATAACATAAACCACAAAAGGCAGATCAATATTGTGTACTCTCCGTTCAAGAAAGTTTCCATGTCTCTGGTAGCTTATAACGTGGAGCAGTTTTGTGAGGGCTTTATGGAAAGGTCACTGTCGCATTTCTATAATATTAAAATCTATGTTAGTGTACAGAGATTCCCCCAAGAGCCTGAAGTTATTAAGATTTCTGTATGACTCAACTAAGTTTACTTCAAATATTGCAACCATTTCACATCAGATAAGCAATGAGAGATAAAACTGGGGCTCATAAAAGTAAAGTCAGGGAAACAGCTTCACTGCCTACTAGTTATAAAAGAATAATGTCAAAAATACCCTACAATTGTGAAGGAGCTTATCAAAACTGTTCATTCCCTTCACAAAGGAATGAGATGGAAACACAGGGCAAGGTCTTGGTAGATAGCAAAATGAGCTCGTGTTCTTAAGATAAAGTTTCTAGCACAAGTGCCAATAATAACTTTGCTTTTCTTCATAGCCCTTCCTGTTTCCTGAGACCCACTTGGGCAAGCTGAATAATGACTTAGGTACAGCCATGTGTTGTATGTAAGTCCATGAGCCTAGGTTTGCCAACTTAAGTTTCGTAAGTCATGAAATCTAGGATAAATGTCCAATATGATCAGGGAACTGAAGCCAGTTGTCTGGCAGTGTGTGAAATTATTGTCATGTGCTTTTCTTTGTTGGTTTTCTTCTCCCAAAATAAAAACATTTTAAGTTAATTTATTTGTGTGTGTGTGTGTATGTATGTGTGTGTGTGTGTGTGTGTGTGTGTGTGTGTGTGTGTTGTCTTTATATGTATGTTCACCATGTCCTCTGGAACTGGAGTTATGGATGGTTGTGAATATCATGGGTGCTGGGAACTGAACCTGGGTCCTCTGCAAGAGCAACATATGCTTTTAAMTACTATGTCATCTCTCCAGCTATGAAATCTCCATTGATTTGTACATGTTGGAACATTATGATCCTTGATTATAGAAAGCAACTGCCTCAAGTTYATGGAGAACTCATAATGAGAGCATCACCAAAAAAGACACCATTCTTTGACTTACAAACAGGAAACCTGGTAAGAGCTTTAAGAGGGTTAGCTTATAGCCAGATATCCAGAAAGAAGACCACAAAAGTCTTTTTGATTAGGTGGCAAACKGTCTCAGGAGATGTTCTGTTAATAAACAGATCCACTCAGAAATTGACTCATGCCACACTCCAGGCCCTCTACCTCTGATAATTCTAGAGCTCTAGAATTTTCTGTCCTTGAAATTCTGCCTAAATATAACCTTGCTGGTAAGGTATTTAGCTCTCTTACTCCGATTCCATTTTGTGAGTTTATGTTTTAAAGCAGATGCAATAACTCAAGACACATTCACAGCCTATTAAGAAGATGTGTGTTATAGACATCTCAAGGCTTACATGGCTGCCCACAGAACTGGCACTTCTTCTCCTGGAACAATAGGCGAGTCCTAAATTATGTTTAGACAAAATCTGCAGATGCCCCCAGCCTAAGGAAGAGATGATCAGACACAACTCCAGAAGCCAATGAGCTTTTCCTCATGGCTACCTTCCACACTAAAATCTGCCTTCCCCATGTGCCATAGAAACAAAAGTGGTAAAGGATGACCTGAATCTTCAGCACAAGTTTTACAGAGTGTTGTTGTAGATTCCAGTCCTCTGAGAAGCATGGCTGACATTTTCACCTGTTTGCCTGGGCCTACCCACAAGACATCATCTTGGGTTGACCTATTTTTTGTTTGTTTGTTTGTTTGTTTGTTTGTTTGTTTTTACTAATCTTCCCTCAGAGAAGGAGAGTATCAGGAAGGTGACCAGACCTGCACCTGAGATTCTAGCTTCTTTCTCCTGCACTTCCCAAACACTTGTATGCAAATTCGACTAATTTCACATGGACTCTGGGAGCTGTGGAAGCCTTGGGAGGGGCTAAGGCACATATAGCTCGGCATAATTAACTGAAGGGAACACCTTCTATGCCACTGTGGGAAATCCATCACCAGGTGAGAGTCCTAAGTCTCTGGTGTAGCTACTTTAGGACCAGTCACCCATGTTCCTGTGAAAAATCCTTCATTTGTACCCTGTGAGTAAGCCTGACAAACTTGTCAGTTTCCCAGAGTTAAAGCTAACCAGTCATACTTTGGATTATTTGAGGAATATTATAAGGAAGTGGTTAGACAGAAGGTAAGCATTGTTTCCATCTCCCCAGGGAAGGAATTTTCACAAGAAGGTTTGTAAATAGAAACATTGCACAAATATATTTCCAGCAATTTTGGTCTTTTATTTTGTTTTTGTTGTTTTAGTTTTGTTTTGTTTTTCTGAGACAGGGTTGTTTGTTTGTTTAACAGCCCTGGTTTTCCTGGAACTCACTCTGTAGATCAGGCTGGCCTTAAGCTCACAGAAATCTGCCTGCCTCTGCCTCTGCCTCTGCCTCNGATTACAAGAAATACTCCACAGTGCTCTTCTGGAATCTAAAGCTAAGAGCCCTTGTTGCTCCTGTTGTTTGCAAGCGTTGGGCAGGGGAAACTCATTAGTGGGTCACACAGAGCAGTGACTGTATTCTGTCACTMCACATGTGCTGACAGACTGGGAACTCCAGGAGCCATTTCTCTATYGCAGCAACACGCATACTTACCAGGACAAAGCAATTTGTTAAACTAAAGGATCTAGGGTTTAGATTCTAAACAGTGTTCCACATTGCTTCTGCATTCTAGCACTAAGAAGACTACTCATCCAAAGTGGCAAGAATACAGCTGTATTTCCTTAGAGCCACAGAAAGCCAAGAACTGATCATTTAGTTTTGTCTTCAATTCGACAATACACACCAGAGACCAAACACTCACAAAAATACCCACATCAGAAATAACTAAATTATCTTGAAAATAAAGAAATATCTTCAGAGTAAGTCCGACTGGCCATTTAAAATAATGGCATTGTGAAAAGTATAAATTTTCCAGACACTGAAATTTTCTAAATTGTTTATATTTATTACAATATGTTATATTTTTACATTTTTTAAAAAGTTACTCCTGCCACACCTGCCCTGAAGGCTTCTTGTTTTCAATGGCTTTCTTTGAAGAAAATCGGTTGTTAAAAGAGAAGCAATCTCAGAGTAGGTTGTTTTACTGCACTGAAAACCCAACCGCTGCCTTCTCCATCTTCTTTCTCAAGCAAAGCAGCATCAAACCAAGGCATGYTAATTTAAGTAAGTACTTATTGTATTTTACTTATTGTATTTTAGTGTAACACAGTTATTGAGTTTTACCCAAAGAACCTAGGCACAGTGGTCTCCACRTGACCTAAAATTAATCTTTCTGGGACCTTAAATGATAGAAAACATTTGCACGGTGAAGGACCCCCTTTGATAAGCATGTTAACCTGCTGGATAGCAGGAGGCAGAGCAAAAAGCCATGTGATGGACCCCRGTGGTCTTGCACCTGTTTCTTGTGGAACYATGCATTTCTGCACATACCCCAACGTCACTGTTCTGCAGTAAAGAGTCTCAGAGAGCCAATCCGGGAAGTAGGTTCCCTACATGAGGAAGCAAGGTAAGCAGGGTAGCGTTGGAAGACAGAGGGGTGCAGGTCATAGGACAGAGGCACACTTACCTGTCTCTCCCACCCCCGTCTCTGGAAGCCCATGTACCGATCACTAGTTCAGTTCTTTAGGTTCTTAATTCTTTACTTACGATTCTTCTTCTGCAGTGGGCTCTAAGCCTGTCTGTACAAGGTACTATAGGTTAACTAGCTTCTAGTCTATCTTTTTTTTTCTTATTGCTCCCCATCATTAGAGCTTTCCCCCATCTGGCCTTTCCCTGGTGCCTCCCAAAGGCTGATYGCCATTTTGCTTCTAAGGCTTTGCACATACTATCTCATAAGGCCAGCCAGTTTTCCTATGCATGGTTTACTCACTACCTCAGGCAATAGTTCACATGTTCGGTATCAGCTAGGTCCTCCCTGGCCACCCATGAAACATCAGAGCATCACGGGCGTGTCTCTTTCTTGCCTGCTTTGCTTTTCTACTTAACACATTCTCAGTATGTTTTATGCATGTTCAACGTGTCCCTCAACTAGGAGAGCCACTTTCCATATTTTGCTTTCCCTTTGCGTCTGCCACCCATATACATGGGGCACCAAGCTAGCACTCCATAATGTCTTGAATGGAATCAGTGAACACCTGCTTCTGATCTTTCTGCAGTGAAGGAATTAATCAGGGAGTGTCTCTGARACAGTGACCTAAAGTGTTGCTGACCCAGACAAACAATTAAGTGGAACATTAAAATATATAATAGAAAAGAACAAAGTAAAACACAGGAATTAAATATGGAGTCTTCCTCATTTGCTAAATACTCATTTGTTAATTCTTTTACTGTCCCTGTTAGTCAGGATAGTGTGCAGTTTCCCAGGAGAATTAGGCATAGATCTCACAGTCAGAATCACCGATGTTGGAAATCATAGGGTGTGGGTGGGCAATCCATCTCTAATGAACCAACATTTTATAAGCATATGAAGGTGAGATGACCYGTACYAGGGAAGACCAGGCAGAAAGGCTTCCTGGAGAAACCCATTCATCTAGTCCTGGAAGGAGAAAGACCTATACTAATATAATAAGACGTGTTTAAAGTTTGGTAAATTGAAAGTGTTAGGCACAGTAACCTTTTCTTTCTGAGAGTTGCAATCACTTCATATATCACACAGTCTCTGGCCTAGTCCCCACCTATTAGAAGACTAGCCTCAAATCACACAGGGGTCAAGGATGGAGACCTATAGTAACTGAATTTGGCCAACACTCAGGGGCCTGAATGTATTCTACTGAGGTTAAGGAAGTGAGATATAACTGTCATTTGAGACAAATGGAATCCCTAAGTGCATAGAAGGCTTTGCGAACCAGTCGCCTTCCATCCAGCCCTCGCAGGAAATGAACTTTACTTGGTTCATTCAGTGGGCAAGACGTGCCCCACCTCCGTAAATGGCGGTATATTACTAAGAGAGAYGCACAGATACATTCTTTTGCATCTCTGCAGCTTCTCCCATCACTAGAGGGAGACTATGCTCTCCACGGCTTTATACAAGTGCTCAGGCATATGCCCTGCTTAAATACACGCCTTGCCACGGAGCACCCTTGCTTGCTTCTGGTTGGGACACTGCAGGCTGTGGGAGCCTGTAGCCTCAGTCACTCCATCATCACAACTCTGGCCCCCAATCTGTGAACAAAGCCACCTCTTGTCATCTGTTCCTCGATGAACTGGGTCTGAACGGMCAAATCAMCTAACCAAGAAACCAAGTTATGAAAGAAAAGAAAACCAGGACCGTTTTATAAGTGCATAAAACTTCAGAGTAGTTTGTAATGCAGGAAATGTGATATAACATATCTTCACAAACAAGGAAGAAAAAATGAGAGATTTCTG
>BDUI01018443.1:28827-48381 GCA_002335545.1 Apodemus speciosus
CATGCTCAGAGCTCATAACATTGGACCATGATCCACTGGCCTCTGATGAGTTCACTGTAGTACAACATCCCATTTTACAGAAGGCATGAAACACACTGTCACAGGGTCAGTGGGCCATGAATAGAAAAGTAAAGATGAAGAACTACTGCTCCCCTCTGAGTTTGCRTTACTGGSGGAAGAGGGAGAGAAGCCAGCTGAAATTGACATCTGGGCAAACTCTAGTGCCCTGTCCAAAGAGTGTTCAGGGTCTTGGGGCAKCTTTCTCTTCTTCAGGTCATAAGGATAGATCTCATTTTCTAAGGGTGTGGTTGCCACCATGGCTAAACAGAAGAA
Source organism: Apodemus speciosus (assembly GCA_002335545.1). Lineage (NCBI taxonomy): Eukaryota > Metazoa > Chordata > Mammalia > Rodentia > Muridae > Apodemus > Apodemus speciosus. The sequence continues at coordinate 29,161 of BDUI01018443.1, forward strand.
CTTGTGCAGGGGATGGAATCCTTTCTTCTAAGCATAACAAGTTGTGAAAGGCCAGGAATCACAGAATCTTATTTTCTGAGATTAGAAGATGCATGTCTGGTCTGAATATAGAAAAAAAATGCATGGACATTAACTTTGAACTTCAAACCCTTGGAATTTCGAAAATGGAAAAGATGTTTGATTTGTGGAGTCTTAGCCAGGCCAAAGAACACAACACCAAGTAGTCCCGAATTCAGGACCAAGAAATCATATGAAATGACGGTAATTTGTTCTCTGAGGAATTAGCAGCCATATACTCGTTTTTCCTGGGCTTTGAGTTATGAACACTTGTTAGTTTTTTTTTCTTTTTCTGTCTGCTATAGTAAAGCACCCAGGCAAAAGCAACTCAATGAAAAAGGTTTACCTGCTTCATTTCCACCATGGTGGAAAAGTCAAAGCAGCAGGAGCTTAAAGCAGCTGATCAGATCATATCCACAGTCAGAAGGTGGAAACTGATAAATGCAGACTGCTGTTCAGTTCTGTTGGTTCACTCACACCGTGCAGGATTCCAGCCAGAAAAAAGGGCCATGTGACAGTGGATGGGTCTTTCCACTTCAAATAACAGATCAAGACAATTCCCCACAGATATGCCCATGCCATTCCAGATTCAGTTAATCACTGCAGTGTACAATAGGCCACACAAACATGATGATCCATATTGCATTTTAAATTGAGAGAAAAATCATGAACCATTTCTAAATGCACAATGTATTGACATTGAACATAGCTGCATGGTTGTACATTCATGTCCTCTGGCTCCCAGTCATTTTCATTGTTTCAAGTAGAATCTCACAGCCATCAGGTGATGTCTTTGTTTGCTTTACTCTCTCTGTRATCAAACATTGACCAAAAGCAACTTGGAGAGGAAAGGGTTTTTGTACCATACATAGCCCAGGTCACAGTCACTGAAGGAAGCCAAAGTGGGACAAGAACTGTGCCCAAGTCTAATCCCAAGGCCAGGAAGCAGAGTAAGCCTAAACCCTTTCCTTGCATGAATCAGTAAACTGAGACACCTATGCAGAAAACATGGTATTATTCATTGCAAGAAATCCTAAGGTTTAGGATTACATCTCCATTATCTTTTGAAAGGCATCTACAAATAATTGCTTGAATTTGTTGAACGCGAGTGTCCCAGTTTCCTTTCCTGTCTGTGTGATAAAAATGTCCTGACAAAAGCAACTTTAATGTAGGAACTTTAATTTTACTTGGCTCACTGCTCCAGCTTACAGTCTGTCCTTGCAGGCAAGTCAAGGCCTGATTAAAAGGAACCAGTCACATGTATGGTCGCGAGTAGAAAGTGAATACATGCATGCACACTCATACTTCTAGGCTCTTTCTCTTTATACATTTCTGGAACCAAACCTAGAGAATGATTCTATATGCTTTTAGGCTGGCTCTTTCCAAATCAATTAACAAAATCAAACAATCCCCGTAGACATGCCCCAATGCGACTTTATCCAGACAATTCTTCACTGAGACTTGCTTCCCAGGTGATTCTACGTTGTCAAGTTGACAAAGCTAACTGTTACGAAGGACTAGGACTGGGACTAAGAGTTTTTTTTTTTTTTTTTTTTTTTTTTTTTTTTTTTTTTTTTTACATTGTGGTAGTTACCACAGATATAGAGAAAGCAACTCAGTTTCATTTTTCAGATAATCAAAGTAATGGACTATGGTGGGTACTATTCTGCCTGACATCATATCTATTAAGCAACAGTGATGTGCTTCAAGCAAGACTTTAGGAGTACAGACCTTTTCTGCTTTCTCTCCCCTACGGGAGAACTTTTTCCTTCATATGTAAAGACTCAGAGCCAAGCATTTCATTTAGTTCATATTATGTGTTCAAGAAACAGTTGCTGCATGGAACAGACTCCTAGCAATGCTCACCTGGGAACTGAAATGGTCAAAACTATCCAATTTGGGTCTAACCTCTATAGCTCTGAGAGTTTGGATGATGGTCCCCAGGTGGTCAGTAGCAGAACACAGATGTAAGCCAAGTATTCCTGACCCTCATTTTCCCCCTTCCCCAGAGCTCTTTTGGCTTTCCAACATTCTATGTTGGCTCAGGGATGAGGGCATTTGCAATGCAAAATAGGAGAAGACCTTCGGGCTACCCAGGCAGGTGCATCTCTGAGCTGTGTTCCTTCTATTTTGGGGTTGGCACATCTGCTAGAAATTTCTCAGAGATGCACATGCTGTGAAAAGGGCTAGAGAGCAGAGATAATGGCAGGGCTGTGCAGGCAAATTTATTGTGTAAGTGGAAACATTAAATATAATTAATGTAACTGCCACCTCATTAGGTAAATCACTCTTGGGCTCAGGACATATTTTTTTCATATAGGCTAAAGCTACAAGGAGGAAGGTGAAACATTAACTCAATGTACTGGCACCATGCCATAGGGCCAGTCAGGGGTTAGCTTAAAAAGAGCAGTGTGGAAAGGGGTACAAGCAGAGGTCAAGAGGCAGGAAGCAAGTGGCCTAATCATATCTGTAAAATGATTGGCTTTGATTGGCTATCTGTTCTCCAACCCCTTTCCTTTTAATGTTTCAAGGTATATCCTGATGTGAATGCTTCCTTGTAAGTGTCATGTGGGAGTCCTGGCTTCCAGCACTGCTAAGTTTCCTAGACAGATCTAAGTTGAAGTTAATCTACCATGGTCAGTAGCAATGAGTTCTAGGACATCATGGCTAGTCTGAGCCTGTATCTCTCTGTCCTTTATTCTCTTCAGGACTCTGATATACCCATATCAACCCAAACAGTCAGATGGTTCACAGCTGAGGAATCAGATGCTCATCAAACATTAGTTACTTGTCCAAGGTCACAAAGCTGAAAGTGGAGAGGAGTGGGCCTATTTCTAAACTATTTGATTTCTGTAGATTCAGAAATACCCCACAGGAGTAGCAAGGCTTTGTGTTATACAGGAGAACTTTAGGGACTGTGAGGAAAATATGCAGTCTGACTAGCAGTGCTCACCTCATGGTTCAAAAAGAACTCCAATGATATTGGGTACATGCAATTTATTCAGCAACTGTGCAGAATTGCCGCCTTCCTTCTTCCTGTTCAATTACTGTCTTCATTCTCACTTTAGTGTGAATTACTCTAATTAGCTAATATCTTCACAGGTAGCAAAGTGCCACTTATACTTACAACCTGCAGAGTTCCTTCATGCAGGCCCAGAGAAACAAGTAGGGAGAGAACTCTTAACTTCATGGGAGGGACTTCTGGGCCAGAGGCCAGGAGATTGATGAACAGTTCTGTAAAGGCAATCATTATTCAAACGAGATGGATCAATTCCAAGCCTGATTTAAATGTGTGACTTTCAACATGCTAGGTGTTTTTCTCCTATTACTATGTTCTATTCAGTTAAGGATTTAATGTTGAATTCTAGTGATTTCCTTTGGCTGTGTCCTTCAGGGATAGGTGTCAGTGTGGAGACCTGAAGTAAAAGTGCTAACTTGGAGATGTCTTCTAGTTTCAGGAGGAGTCAAGGTCATAGTCAGACTGTCCTGGATCTGTGCTTTGTGAGACTTTTTCTGGGGAACTTGGAGTAAAGTCTATTTACTCCAGATAGGGATTCCACAAAATTATTAAGTACACCAGTATCCACCCAGGAGTAGCAATGACTTACTTGATTGGTGTTACTTACAGGAGCGTGGGCAACTCCGAAGGCAGCTGCATCAGTGAAAAACCCTGGTCAGCATTGGTGATAGCTCAGAAAAACTGCATCCCCAGAGCTCATCACAAGCCAGAACTTTTCTTTCATGAAACTTGGCTGGTCAGAGAATTACTCCTTGCCCTAGGATTCCATAACCTTGCAGAGGAGCCCAAATGAATCTCGTTAGTTTCTGCTTCCAGTATTTGTGAGGTTTGCTTATTTCCTAGGTCTCCTTTCTTCCTCCTGTCATGAAAGAATATTTCTATTCATATGAGAAGATCACTACACAATGGCTCCAATCTAGCTTTTCTTCTGATTTAGTAAGTGACATTCAAGAAAATGGCTCAACTTGTATACATCAGTAAGAAGGTATAATGACAACATCTGCTGCTGCCAGATATTTGGAGAGTAACAGAAAAATCTTTAGACTTGGTCTGTTCAAATATACCTCAGACAATGGGTTCTTTATTTATAATGGGAACAACTAAACTGATGGTTGGCAGTCCTGAAATTGATGTTCTACCAATTCATCTGCTTAGTCTCAAGGTTGACCCAAAAACTGGAGGAAAAAGTGGGAACTTTTCATGATAGAGATGTTAGATCCAATCAGCAGATACTGTATCCAGTGTTGGGAAGATGAGAGTTATATCTGGGTTAAAAATTGATTCTAGTGTGTTGGGACCAGTAGAGATTTTGTGAGTTAGCCAGTGGCTAGAAGACAATTAAAGAGGATATAGAAGAAATGGTGCTGCAGAAGAAATGGTAGAGGAGAACTTGTTCTGGAGGCTTCAAAATCCTCATATATATTGTAGGAATCATAGTGTGCATAGATAGCTGTGCTACCTGTGAGATATGCTAACATTTCATCAACCCATAAGATCTAAGACCAAAAATAGAGATCCCAGCATAGAAAGGATGGGACTTGAGCTACAAGGAGAGAGAGACTGGAGAGAAGGTGGACCAGCAGTTTGGGAGGAGGTTACTCATAGGTTTGGGAGTCTATTGCTGCTACTAAACTTCTACCCCACATATATCCTTCTCAAGCACTTGGTAGGTCAAAGGAAAACAGAACAAACATGTTAGTGGTGTATGCTGCTTTATATCTTCTTCTGTCTTCTTCATGGTCTGTTCACATGGAAGAAAAATATAGAGCCATTCTGAAATGTTTACTGAATGACTGGTCACTCATTAGTGAGTCCTAAGATATTGCATTGGTTGTTCTTTATCCATGAAATTTCTCATAAATATTTATTCTGCACCTATTCTTAGCTTGTGGAATAAGGTTGTGATGGGTAGATAGATAAACTACACCATGTCCACTTAAATTTGATTTTCATGCAGGAATATTGAATATACTTTGCTACAAAAATGTCTCTGAATTTGCATTATTAGATTTATTTTTGTTGGATCTTGTAATGTTACTGGTCAGCAAGTGAACTAGGGGTCAATTTAGCTGCATACATCTGTGGCATTGAGGGGGATGAATGGCAACACACAGCTGCCAGGAGCAGTGAAAGTAATTACATACATGATCATACCAGCAGCTACTTGCTAGTTCCCCCAATGGTCTAGTTGTTGACTTGTCTAAGAGGAGAACTTTTAGATTAGTACAGAAGGAAGGGCTTTTCTTTTTCTTCGAGAGTAAATATGTATGTGACAAAATTCACCTAGTCCAACAGGTTCAGATATTTTCATAATCATGGCAGTGGCTACAACTCTCTAGCTCAAAGAAACTTCTGGAACATCAAAAGGAAATCTCGTATCCATTGGCAGTCACTGCCATCATTGTTTCTGCAGACTTTGGCTTCAACTGTGTGTTTTGTTTTGTTTTGTTTTTCTGTGCAGATTTGTCCCAGTCTACATTTTTATTACAAATGGTACCATACAACATATTATACAATTGTGTATGGATGTATGGTTTCCTTCATGTATCATTATGTTGCACATACTTGCACATATTTGAAGCATGAAGTATAGTTAAATGAGAGAGAGAGAGACAGAGAGACAGAGAGACAGAGAGAGAGAGGAGAGAGATTACATGAAGTTGGGAAGGGAAGGTAGTGTGAGGATAAGGGATGAACTRGAGAAATGGGAGGCAATAGGAGTGTGTTTAATCACAACATACTGTATGTATCTATGAAATTCAAAATTCTCAAACAATAAATAATTATGAGAGTATGGAAACAAAGGGAAAATGATACTCCCTTGTGTGTACCTGCTGTGCATATTCTAACACAGCTAATGAATATCAGTTTCTTTTTTTAAAAATTTATTATATGTAAGTACACTATAGCTGTCTTCAGACACCAGAAGAGGGCATCAAATCTCTTTACAGATGGTTGGGAGCCATCATGTGGGTGCTGGGGTTTGAACTCATAACCTTCAGAAGAACAGTCAGTGCTCTTACACACTGAGCCATCTCTCCAGCCCAAATACCAGTTTCTCGCCTCCTTTGTATGTTGTGTACAATGTGTTGCTGAACATTCACACATGAAATTTTGTTCGATCAACTGTTTTCATTTCTCTTCAGTAAATACCAGGTTTGGAATAGCTGGGTCACACGAAAATTCTAGGTCTAAGGCATTGGATCTTTTAAATTCTTTGTGTCACTTTACATTTCCATGATTAATGGCTAAGAGCGCCAGTTTTCTCTACTTCCTTGTTAGAAATTATTGGTTTTCAAATTTTCTAAAGTACGTAGGTATCCTTGTTGCTGAAAGTCATGTTATTGTATCATTTTTATATGTATATGTTGACAGGAGAGTGTTTTGTTCAGATTAAGACATAATGGAAGGAATGGAGATTTTCCATTTCTACTTTGACTAAACACATGTCTAATTTCCCTCTTCATTAATAACTCCCCACATATTAGCATACTGTTTTTAAATTATGACTATATATTATTGCCGTTATAACATAAATTCCATGGTTTACATTAGGGTTCATCTTTGATGCTGTATACTGAATGGATCTGGACAGATGTCTAATGATACCCACCTACCACTGGTATATTATTACCCTAGAAAATATCTTCCACATTCCATATGTTCATGGCTTACTTTCCAAAACCCATTACAACTACAGTTTTTCTTCAGCTTCTGCAGTTTCACCTGTTACAGAATGTAATAGTTAAAATCTTATAGTATGTATCCATGCATCTCAGTGTCATTCACACCTCCAACATGTAAGGTTCTCTCACAAACTTTCATGGAATATGAGTCTGTTTCTCTTTAGCCTTAAATACCATCCCACTATCTGTATACACATACGCTCATTTAGTTTTTCCGTGGTTGAAGTATATCTTACTTGCTTCCATATTTTGCTTAATTTTGATCAGCATGCTTTAACCATCTGTGTGCGGRGTTTTGTGAGGACAGCAGTCCTAGACCTCTTTTTATATCTACCTAAGAAATATAATTGCAGTATCTTGTATTAAGAATATGTTTATTTTGTATCAAAATTCAAACCCTTTTCCAAAGTGACCTAATTATTTGCATTCCTACCAGGAATGAATGAGAGTTTCTGCCTCTCTCCCTCCTTTTGGCATTTGGTGCTTTGGTGTTGTGGTTTGAGCCATTGTGGTAGATGTGCAGTGGTGTGTCTTTGTCTTACRTTGTATTTCCTTGATAACACATGGTAAGGGGTATGTTCTCCTCGGTGTCTGTCTCTTCTGTGTGTCTTCTTTGTTGAGGTGTCTATTGAGGTTGTTGGCCCATATTTAGTTGGTGTGGTTCACTTTGGTTTGAGTTGGCATCTCTCTGATGACTAAAGATCTTGAATCTCTTTTCATGGATGTATTGGTAATCTGTGTTTCCTCTTTGGAGGGTTTTTAATATATTTGAAGTATGCTAGAAAGCCAACAAGATTAGGTATCTAGGGAATTCTGTGATTTGATTTTTGTATTAAAAGACCCTCTGACTTCTAGATGGAGAAGGCAAAAAAAAAATCAGGGAGTACTTGCAAGTATATTTTAGGAGTGGGGGATGATGACTGGGCTTTGGGCTTTGGGAGACAGTATTTCATAACTCGGTCAATTTCTTTCGGGTACTGCTTCTGCATACACATTGCATCCCTGAGTCTAAATTACCACTGCTAACAGCAGCACCATTCTATCAGAARTAGATATAGACTAAGTGGAAAGCTGAGTTGGAGAACTCACCCTGGGATGACCAAGTATAAGGAGCCCTGAGAAGTGAAAAACTTCCCAGGAACATCCAGATTGACTACCAAGCCCTGCAGGCCTATAACGGAAATCTGGAATGTTGGTTTCTTGTTTGATTTTGTAGTATTTTATTTTTCTAAATTTTCATAAAGTGGTAAATGAAAAGTTATGTGTAAGTTGCGTGGAGAGAGATAGATTTACCAGAGACAAAATTATAGCTCCTGGGATTTGCACAGGTATGTAAATAAGGGGTTCAGGTAGTAGAAGCAAGACATGCTTATCCCTGGTAGGTAATAAGTCATGTTCAGATGTGATATTTCTGATCCATGACTTAGCAAAGTTGGTCTACTTTCACATTTTCTCTACCCATTCAAGTATCCATACACATATGTATCTGTAATGCTAATTATCATCATTTAGCTAATTGTTTACCAGTTTTTAATCCTCAGAAGTTTAAATAACACTATATATACATATATACATGCATATATATGTATACATAGTGTGTGTGTGCATGTTCATATGTGTGTGAGTATGTACATGTGTATGTATATGTTTGTATGTATGTTAGGTTAAGTAGATGATAAGACTGATATGTACTCTGCTTTGGAACAAGTCTTGGAGGGCAATCTTCATTCCTTTAACCTCTTCACTTGATTGTATCACAGGATACAGAGAGATGATCATGTTAATCTCTTAAGATGCAATGAAATGACTGGGTGACATCTGCAATCTTGATACAGGATTCCTGAATATCCTGTATATTCCTTCCTTCTACCGCTCATCCATCCCGTGGTCTCATGATTATCTGATGCAATTCCTCCAAGTTTTGAGATTCTGTTGTCTCCCTTATATCTCCTATACCAAGCTTAGCTGCTGATATAACATAGGCTTTAGTTAATATGAATGTTTGCTAAATGAGTGAGCAGATTCATCATCTCTTCATGCCTAGGAAAGAGGTCTACACAGTCTTTGTGGGAACATATATTAAAGAAGATTGTTTTTAAAAAGTAAAAGGCATAAGTTCATAATTAATTCATGCCAAAAATAGTTTGATCATTGTCATATAATGATTAATAGCTAAGTCAGTATGAGGTTTTTAACTTTAAGTACATCTGATTCGCAGTTGAAGGAAGTTACCAAGATCTTTAAGGTTGGCATTTTTTAATACTGACCTTATCTTTTCTTTTCATCTGAATGCTTCTTCCCTTATCCCTAGGTCCCTTGCATACCTCTGACTCCTGTCTTCTGGGATGTTCATCATCTTCTTTCTTCTCTGCCTAAAAAAAAAAAAATTGTGACTCAGTAAATCCATTTGAATACCACGAAGCCATTTATTAGCTGGTTTATCTTGAGCAGYTGTGGCTGCCTGCCTCTACTTAAATATCCTTTCACAAAGACATGAACATATTCATAGTGATATATTAGATTGTATTTTGAGCTGGGATGCGGAAAAATTTGAAATGTACACTATTATAGGGATTGGTGGTTCCTTTCGCTAAAAATATAACCTTTCTTAGCATCTGAGTTATCTGTGTTTTTAGAACCCAGACTGTTCTTCCTTTAGTGCACCCAATGTTTATGGAATGCATTGTCTATCCTGAGCCTTATGCTCTCCTCTTGGGGCACAGCAGGCCAGGAACAAAAGGAGTTGCTCTTTTCCAAGAATGAAATTTCCTGACATGACTTAGAAACCAAGCCAATAGTTAATTCTATAGAAGCATTGTTCCTCCAAAAAAAGTCAAGGTGACTTACTAGAGGAGAAGAACTGGAAACAGGCAAAATTTGGGGGAAATTGGCCCTGGATTAAGACCAGAAGACACTTGAGAGCCACCTTGGAGAGAGCATCAGAGAGACAAGAAAGGTTCAGTTTAAAAGCCTTGGTTACATCAGGTACAGGCACAGTTCCTGACCAGCAACAGCAGGGTCAACATTCTAGGTAGGAATTATCTATAGTAGAGCTAGGGGTGATCATTTAGACCATTCTGTCCAAGGTAAGGTTATAGATCTTCATGACCAAGGGAGCAGGAAGTCACCAAGGAGTTGATCTCAATTGTTAAAGTGCTTAAAGTTACTTCTTAGGAAGGGTGTTATTTAGTTAAAAGGGGACTATAGATTGAGGGTTAAGGAAAACAGATGATCAAAGCCTAAGATGACAGGGGGAACTGGGTGATCAGTTGGCTGTCTCTAAATAGAAGTTTTAAAATATTTTTGTGTAGGAGGATTTTTCTGTATGTATGTCTATGCATCACAGGTATTCCTGCTGCTGAAAGAGGCCAGAAGATGGCATTCTATCCACTGGAACTGACTGGAGTTATAGAGCATTGTGACCTGCCATGTGGGTGCTAGAAATCAAGCATAGGTCTTCTGTACTGGTAGCCAGTGTTTTTAACTAATGAATCCTTCTACCCAGCTCTAGGAATTATGGAGTCTGAAAACCTCTTGCCTCTTCTCTCTCCATTTACCCATTACTCTAATACCATAACATATATAAAGAAATTAATAATGTGCCTAAATGATGTTACCATTGARGAAATGAAAACACAGATGGAATTTTAGGATCCTACTATTTCGTTCCATAGCTGATATGAAAGTTCTCTGGGTAAGGACTGAGACTGTATCTACATAGTTCACTTTTCAGTAGTGCCTTGATATTTCAAACAGGGACAAGTCACTGAAGTACACTAGAGTGGTCAAGCTTTATAGATTTCTATTTAATATTCACTCTAAAATAAAAACAGGATGAAAAGTTGACTCAAGTCAACTTTTAGACTTGAAAGGTTGACCTCAAGTCCTTTAAAGATGTAGGTTCACTACCTAGCACACACATGGTGGTTTTAAAACATCTATATCTTCTGTTCTAGGAGATCTGACCCCCTCTTCTGACTTCTACAGGCATTAGGCACATATGTGGTACATATACATGCATGAGGGCTAAATGCTCATATAATTAAATTAAAATAAATAAAATATAAATTTTATCAGTGAGTGCATGCCTTGGGTGTTCTTTTGAGACTGGGTTACTTCACTCAGTATGATGCTCTCCAGCTCCATCCTAGAATCTTGGAACACCAAAGACAATCCACCTACCAAATGCTGTCCGACAAGAAGGAAAGAGTGGACCCAGGTTCTGGAAAGGCCCAATGCAGCAGTGTAGGAGAATACCAAAGCAGGAAAATGAGAAGGGGTGAATAAGGGAACAAGGGGGGGAGAGGGAAAAAGACATATGGGACATTGGGGGGGCGGGGAAACCAGGAAAAAGGGAAATGAAATGTAAATAAAGAATATATCCAATAAAAATGTAAATTTTAAAGAATAAAGCTAAACCTCTCCATTTAGTATCAGAGGCCATTTCTAACCCTGTTTGTAAAGTTCATTCGTTTTTTAAATCACTATTGTTTTTGGTCACAAATATAATGTTAACAATGACTATGTCAAGTGCTTTCTGTCTGTGAGATTCTGAACTGTTTACTTTAAATAAAAGTTATTTGGCTTTTTCTCACAGTTGTGGGTAGAGAGTGTTAGCACCTATGCACAGATAAGAAAATTGAAAAGCACATCCACCTTTACATATTCACTAGTTAGTAAGGAGTGGGATTTGTGGTTATGGCAGTTTGGCACAAAACTGTTACTCCCTCTATACCAAGCTGCTCTCCAAACCAACAATTGTTAAAGTTTTCCTTCTGAGAAGCAGAGAGTTGRATTTGCTTCTGTCCAAAGTCCCGCCAACATTGTTACCCTGTGAATCAACAACTGAAGCCCCAAGAGAGACCTGGGCATATGTACAAATGGAATGTGTCTCCCAGAAGTAGGATACCTGATGCACACATGATATCAACTACAGTGAGTCCAGGAAAAACTTATACTATATTCTGTTTGGATCCCAGGAACTATGAGAAAATATCCATGAGGAACCCCTGTGAATGATATCTATCCTTTGTTTCAGTTTCTTCTTGAGTGAAGACTACCTAAAAGTATGTGAGAAGGCTGGAGCCAAGGCCCAGGAATCTTGTGGGTGGTCAGCGTGGGAATGAGATGATGCAAGCTGAGTCATGGTGCACTTACATGGCTGTGGCAGATGCTAAATGAAGTGAGAGTGCAGATCACTAAATCCAGGGCACAACCAGAGCTCAACGAAAACATCAACCCCATCTCATCAGCAAAGCCTAGGTTCTGGTTTGTTTGTTTGTGTGTGTGTGTGTGTGTGTGTGTGTGTGTGTGTGTGTGTGTGTGGTCAGGCCCTTTAATGTTCACAGTGCACCACTGGAGCAAGATGTATGATCCTCCCTGGAGTATGCACACAGTACCCTCTGCATCCCTCCTCTAGGCAGACTGTGCTGTGAGGTGTTCCCGGGTATAATGGATTGCAGTTGCCTTCCCATCTACTTATAGACCTATGCACAGGACAAAATAATCCCAAGGTTGAGTTCTCATGGTTTCTCTAAGACCTGTGTAGATATAGGTTCTAAGTGAACAGGGATAAGCTGTATGTAATGGCCAAGAAAACAGCAAACTGGCTCATTCATTCACCAGCACATTTGTTTTGTTTTCTATTCATTCCTTCTCTTGCCTACCCGAAGTACTATTCTATGATCATACTTTCCCATGATGCCTGATAAATTTGGTTATAGTCTTCTTTTCATAGTTCTATGCTTCCAGATGGATGTGACTTCACTTTATGCGATAGGCAGAAGCTTGTGTTGGGAAGAGTGGTCCATAGGCAGTCTGGGAAGCAGGAGAGGRCTCCCAAGGATAGGTAGCTTATCAGTTAGAGAGGCGAGAGTTAGTTAGCTTTACATCACTGTCATTGATGGCTTGGGCAAGAATACAGAAATGTTCTGAGGAAGTAGAGTGCTCAAGTGAAAGGGATTGGAGGGGAATTTTTGCAGTGTTGATGTTGAGGTAGTGAGAGAATAAGAGACTGAGACTGAATTCCTGGTTTTTATGATAAGCATTTATGTGYTACTTGCAATAGATGCCCAGCGGTGCYAGGAATGGCCCAGTAGCATAGGTGGGAATGTCTGCACAGCCTCATATAACACCACACTCTGAAGACCAAGATATTAAAGTTACAGTCATGATTTTTCTCTGAGTCAGTCTATGTGACAGATCTCTCTTCTCCCTGAATATTCTAGAGTCTCTAAAAATCCTTAGTTCCTGATACAGTTCACTTCATCTGCTTCTTGTCCTGTTAGCAGTGTGGATTTGGGGCTGGTTTTATTCTTGATTTGATCTTTTTGAGTTCTTTCTCTGGCCAAATGAAGTTGTGTATCTGAAAACTTTGGCTACCAAGAATGATAACATTTCGGAATGAAAATTAAGAGTCAGGATCCCTGAAGAAGCCTGGACATAGTGCATGTGTCTGTATAAGATTGGATGGAAACATGAGCCAAAGTCCACTGAATCTCCATGTTTGGAGTATAATGGATTAGTGACTGTAGAGTGAAGGTGAACTCAAAGGGTTAAATAAAGAAGTAACAATTCTAAGCCCACTGACGTCTTCCTGTGATTCAACTTGAATTGGGTGTGCTGTGGTTATGCAAAGGAAATGCTTCTGAAACATTTATAGCCATTAATGAATGCAGAACCTTAAAATTAGATGGTGTGATATTCATAGACTCTCAAAGCTGTCAGGAAGCATAGAGGATGTCGACTTAAGACTCTATCCTATAGCAGGAATCCCCTCTTTAGCTTCTGGGCAGACAACATCTGCTGATATTCTTCTGCAGAGTGCAAATCTGTGTCTTCTCAGCAGGTGTGTCTGTTGCTTTTCTCTCCAACTTGGGTCATTTTTAACATTGCTTTGAGAAATCCCCCCCCACCTGTATATATTAACTATAATGATGTGGGTCTTACCACCTCACTGCCCTGAGATCCTTCAGAAAAAGGGGAGAAACTTTTATTTTCTTTAAGACCCAGAGAGAAAGGAAGTCAAGGCAGACCAAGTCCCTGTCTGTTACTTGAACACTCAGTATGCTGCTCCCTGGTTCAGGGTCTTAGTCTTTGAACTACTACTAAGATCTTCTCCATGCACCTCAGCTCTGCCTAGCACTCCTGGTGCTTTAGACAACCCTCCAGCCAAATTGGTTTGGAGATTGAAGCATATCTTTCATTATGTTTAAATGTTATTGCATAATGTATGCATAATTAACTCTTCCAATATTATCATTATTAACAGCTATTATATACTATTACTAAAATATGCATTAATCTTAATTCTCAGAGCTAAATGATTGCCACATACATATTATTTGTATGATTTTAGATGAGAAAATATGGGATATCTTAAGCCTGATTTAGGTAGCTTGTGAGGTCAGAACATGATCATCAGATTTGGAAAATGTAGAACCGCTGCCATTTCCATGAACCGGGATTCTTTGTCAGTAGTGGTCCACTCATGGGGAGCTTTGGGTATGTGTGAATCCACACTTAGGTACCTTGGTGTGTATTTGGTTTTGTTGGTATCAGGAGCAATAACTTGTGCCTACTACAGTTCAAACTTGGAAGTGAGCACCTCTGAAGTACCTAGCATTATCTGAGGAGAAGCTCTGTAAATGTGTCAGTATAGGTTCCATCTCATGGTGTGGGCCTTAAATCCTATTAAAAAGTGGTTGTTTGCTTATATTATATTTGTGCCACTACTGCAGCAGAGGTTATATCTTACATCTTGCAGGCAGGTCCTTATTGTAGCTCTACATATTAGTAGCTGAGTGAGATTGATGATCACTTTTTGTCCTATAGTAGTATGTATAGAAAAGTCATGGAAGTAGTATCTTTTACAATAATAACTTCACAAATATCTTAGGATAACTTTGAAAAATAAAAGGCAGTTGCATTTAAAATTTAAAGATATTGAAGAAAGAAACTTGTGAAGACACCAGAACATGGTAAGACTTCTCATACTCACGGATTTGCAGAATTAATAATGTGAAAATTTATATATCTCCTACCAAAAGCAAGGTACAAAATTCAGCTAAATCCACATCAAAGTTTCAACACAAATTTTCAGCTTAATTGAGAGAACAATCTTAAACTTCATATAGAAACACACGTACACACCAAGAAAGAAAATCATGATAGTGGTGGACAAGTCTGAATAATAAAAGAACTGTTGGARGTATTACCTCCCAGATTTCAAGTTGTATTACAGWGCTTTAGTAACAAAAACAATATGATACCAGCATAATATCAGACACCTTGAWCAATGGGAATATCCTGAAAGATCTGAACATAATTGCATATGCCTAGAGACACCTGAAATAAAAAATACATTCTGGAGAAACTTCAGCATCTTCAACAAATGGTGCTGGTTACTTTCATTCTCAATGAGATTGTATGTTGGGGTATTAAGCCGATTGTCTCACAGCATCCATGAAATCTAGTAAGTTGTCATAGAACACTTCATTACAGTGATTACTTGGAATAATTCTCTAGGGTAGATTGAAAAGCATAGACCTCAAGGGTGGGTAGCTGCCAACCATCTTTTCCTGGAGTGTAGGGACAGGTGGATGGCACCTATGTTTGGAGTATAGAGTCAGATGTCAGGAAGTCATTTCTGCATGGAGTGCAGGTACAAGTGTCTAACAACCATCTCTGCATGAAGGGCAGGTATTGGTCACTCAGARCGATCTTTTCATGAAATGCAAATGTAGATGTCTGTGAAGCATTTCTCTATGGAATGCAGGTGCACATATTTTAGAACCATCTTTTCATGAAGTACAGGTGCATATGTGTAAATGTTGCTTTTATTTTCTCAGATGATGGGATGAGGTGAGAGTCATACTCAAGCTGTATGAATACATGGTTTGGACTGAGCCCAGAGTGTTTCTTTCTCTGTTCCTATTATCTCCCAGCCTAGGCCTGGAAGCTTCTAGCCTTCATATAATCTAATCTAATCTTCCAAGCTGACTGATCCAAACATGTTTTGTTTTCTAACTGAATTGCTATGCCTGGCCTCATTCTAAGTCTGATAATATGTTCTAATCTTCTGACCCCTTCTTATTTTCTGGCTTGTTCTATCTTCACCTGTGCCTATCTGTTCTTTCTGCAACCTGTCTCTGTAAAACTGTCCCAGTAAACCTTCCATACACATCCACTACCCACTACTTTTTTCTCTCTTGTTGCTCTTCAGTAGCCTCTCTTTCCCARGCTTTTCTCATGTGAATTGGGTRCATCCTATTTTCAACTCATCCTGACAAATCTTTCTTTGATTCATCACTTTGTCTGCCCCTCAATTAGATGTCACTTTTAAACATGGCTACTTCTTTCTATAAGAAAACCTTACTTTTATTGTTAGGGATTAAAGGTGTATACTAAGGACATGTCTGTATTACAGCCAGATCATATAGACCTAGAACATCTTTGTATGTGATCCTTTGCCAGAGCAGCCATGTTGCTGGATTAAAATTCCTCTCTCTATATGTCAGAGTTCCATTTCTGCATGTGGTACATAAGCAGGTTTCAGGGAGGCAGCTACACATGTAGTAGAAGGACAGGTGAGAGGGAACTATCCTTGTCATTTATCTCTGAGTTGAGTGAAGTCAGCTTGTACTGACACTGTGTTCCTAGTCTTAGTACGTGGCTCTCCATTGCAGTTGCTACATTGTCCTCAGGTGACTCTCCCTGTCCTTACTCTTCCATGATGTTTGCCCACCTTCCTTTTTCAGCTACTGTCTTTTTAGCACACTGATTCCCTGTGCCCTTTTCATAAAGTAAATGTATATAAAGGTCAGAATGCTTTTGTGTTAGTTTAAAAATATCAAAGGCTGCACAAATTACATATTGAAATTTTGGAGAAAAACCATACTTTAATGGAACGTGTGCTTGTTAAAGAAGTCTTTCCTAGGTAATATCTAGTAAGATGCTGGAATCATAATACTTTAGTGTGCATATGCGTATATTTTTAAATCAGATTTCCCCAGAAGGTAACTGAGAACATTTTAAAACTTCTTAGAAAATGTAAATTGATAATTATGCCRTTTAGACAGATTGTAAAAGTCCAAACAATCATGAACATTTAACTGACATGCACCTCTGTATTCTAGGGGCTCTAGAACCTCTAACCTAAGGCAATCTGGTTATTTTGGAATGGATTAGCTGACAGACTTTTGAGATCTTGCTGAAGAAGGGAATCCTGCTGAACTTCCTTTCTTCATGTTGAAGAAAGAAATAAAAAACAGTARTTTCTATGGCTGATTGGATGMAATCTGGTAGCAATAGGTGAAACCCTTGAATGCATGACATCATTAGTCATGAGCRCTAACCTTCTGGGCTAAGGTTTCTTTCCAGAGCCTGTATAAAGATAATATGCTCAGAAGAGCTCACATTGTAGAACTCAGGAGATAGATTAAAGTCAGATAYAGCATGGGAATGGAGGTAAGAATCATCGTGTGTTAAGARTAAGAAATCCGCAGCTATAAAATATCTCTTATGTCACACTGAGGAGTCACTTTACAGCTTTGGAAACTGATGTATGTAATAGAACGATCATCACTGTGGTGCTGTGGTGAGAGTGTGAGGGTGTCCTAATASAAGCATGGATTGGGCCAGATGCCTAWACCCAGGAAGCAGGGCTGATGCAGGAAGAAGATGGTGACCATATTCCCATGGCAGTGCTATAGAAATGAAGAGAAGGGATTGGATTTGAAGAGCTAAAGGTGGTGAGAACTGAAAACTAAGTTTGAGTAGCTGAAAGACCAATGTCCAGTTGATTCCTGGACACCTTTGTAGGGAGTGACAATCTTACATAACTTACATAACTTACAAACTTACATCCTTCTGATACCTCTGCTAGAATATTCTCTTGGCATCATCTTTGGMGGAGGGAGTTGTTGACTGTGGAGCTGTAGAGGAAAATAAGCTCATTCCTCCTCCATGYTGCTCAGTTTCAATACCTTTGACTACACCCTCCTGGATAATGATGACAAAACCAACCAACCAACCAACCAACCAACCAACCAACCAACCAACCAACCAACCAACCAACCAACACACCAACCAGCTAAACAAGCAAGCAAACAAATGAACAAACAACTTAAGGAGACTTAAACACACAAAGGGATCTATCTAAAGATTACTGTAAAAGGAAAGCTCAGATGAAGCATCATGAGGAGGCTTATATTAACATGTGCTATCAATCTTCTCCTTCATGTTAGGCAAACTATCTTCTTTATATCTAGAAGAAGACAGAGGCTTGAAAGTTAAATCAAATGGTAAAAATAGGTATGTAAATCCTGGATCATTTATTTACAAACTTGAGACACACATACTTATTATATTCACATACACACACATGCACACACACACACACACACACAGCTATTCACACTCACATGCCTTGCTTGCCTTTCAATCACAAAGACCCCTGATTGCTGCCCAGACTATCTGCTTTTTAYACAACAGTGTATAAAAGGAGCTTGACTTGAGCTTGCAAAGAGAAAGGCTTAGTACTCTTTCCTGCCRTCACATCACTTTTTTTTGTCTTTCTTTGGTTGTACAAATAGGAAACTGATGCTGTCATCTGGTCTCTAGCTTCTCTGCCATTAGCTCCAGTGTTCCCTTGTCCCAGTTGGATTTTGAAGCAGGTACRGTGGCTGCAAACTTTACCATRAAAATGTTATTAGGTATCTTCYAGTGTTAAGGAAATCTGGCAKTTTGACCCAATAATCTTTTTTTGTTTTGCTTTTGAATTTATAGATGGTTCTTTTGTGGGAGGGACTGGGACCAATGCTGATGAAAAAACTGTATTGGAAAGACCAGGTCTGCTCTCCTGAAACCTCTCTGAAACCTTGCATTACATCTTGAGGCTTTGCCCTCTCCTAGTAGACTCCTATGTAAGGCTGAACTGACTTCATGCCAGGGAAAGCATTTAGTGACCAGGTAGGGAATGAAGCAGAGTATGCCAGAGGCCTCACATATAGTGGAATTATGTATCAAGGATAAGTGTGCCTACTCCAAGTGAGATCAGATGGGCAAATACCTAATGATCCTCTGCACTTTAAAAAGAGAGATTGTCATTGATCTGGACAAAAGCTTAGCAAAGTCTTCTCACTTAAAGGTTAGCTCTTTAGAGAAATTCTGGGTCTTATGGGAAAATACTTTTCTTCCCTTTGAGCTCCCTGAGTCAAAGTGTTATGGTCACTAGAACACTCTTGCTCAGTCTGAGCATTTGGGGGGGAACAGAATTCCTTTAAGCTCAGTAATTTTAGAACTTGAGGATGTAGCTCCTAGGAAACGTGGTTTTAGAGATGAATGTGGTAAAATCTAATCTAAAAGGATGTTTGAAGCTCTCAGTTATGGATAGCAATTGGTTGCAGCAGCCAGTACAAAGACTTTGTATTGTGTATAAGGTGAGTTGTGTGTGTGTGT
>BDUI01018444.1:16041-32931 GCA_002335545.1 Apodemus speciosus
CTGAGAGGCTGAGACAGGAGGATCATGGATCAGGATCTCAGGATCATCCTCAGCTGTACAGTGAGAGGAAGACATAACACCTTGACTCAAAAACCAAAGTGCAAAGGAAATAGTATCCAGTTCCTACAATATCACATTTCAATCATGACTGAATTGTTTGCAATTTGTTATTGGTATCCCTGTGGGATTGGAGGTAATAGGCAAAGGTCTGAGAATCCAAAAGGATCTGAGATTCACTCTCTGCCCTTCCACTTGCTGCTGCTGACTGGACTGCGGTGAGGCAGTTCACATGGCTGCCCGATCTGCAGTCACCTTGGTGTGGAGCATGTCGTATATCTTGCAAGACCGCACGGATCATCTAAATGTTTGCAAAGTTCTCTGCAAATTACATAGCGCATAATACACATTCAGAGTCTGGTGAAGACAGCACTCGCTATTGTGATTAAATTATTACACTCTCAAACCGGCGTTGCTAAATATTTTTGTGTCTTAAGCATGCAGAAGCGCACGAAGATGTATATTAACCTAATACTCTGAGTCTTATATTCCTACTGAGGCACTGACAAACCAGAGGTTTTGAAGACGGAAAAAAAAAAAAAACAAAAAACAAAAAAACAAAAATAGTTTTTTGAGATGAGGCTTAGGCAAAGCCTCATCTCAGAAGTATGGTTAATGTTGAGGGCTTAGCAGAGTAGGCTACTTGGAAGTGGTACAGGGTGCGTAGACTGGTTTTCTGTCTTAACATCTAGATGCCTGTGGTGGATTTTCATTCTCGGTTGAAGCGAAGTCAGCTAATATTACTGGTGAGGAGAGGAAGGCATTCTTCGTCATAGTGCTCCTCTATGYGTGGGCGTAGCATTATCCACGGGGACATGAGCAACCCTCCGGCAGACAGTCGTGTTGCAATAACTTCTTATCCCGGTAAGCCCGTATCTGTWATTCAGATGACACTAACAGAAGACATGAAAACCAGCAGACCGCCATAATTCATATAGTCATATAGAAATCATCTACAAAGAGCCATCATATAGTCATGTAGAAATTAGTTTTGGAAGATTGGGGAACATGACAATTTTGCAAGTTATTTCTGTATACAATTTAGTTGGCAGTCCCTGTGACAATTAGGACACTGTGCATTTTACGCTTAGCCTTTGTATATAAAAGTTCAGCTGTGTAATCTGTAGCTCAAAGTACCTATGACGATATAGCGGCATTTCAACGAACCTATTCTAAATTTTCCATAGAAGAGCAAGGCCCAAGGATAGTAAAGACAATTTTGATGGACAGAGGAAGATTTGTACTTCCACAGACACAGACTTGTGCAGCTGTGGGTATTGAAATGGGATAGCACAGGCACAGCCATGGGCTAATACAGCAGGTCGGGGGTTAGAAGCAGATCCTGGACTAGGGGTGTAGTTCAGTGGAATAGGCCTTGCGTGGCACATGCAAAGCCTTGAATTGAGTCTCCAGCTCTGCAAAAATAGCAAGCAGACAAATCTACTTCCATCAATCCATGGAAACTCAAGATATATGAGAAGACTTATAGGGGAGTATGTTTTGTGATTCCATAATGGATTCTGGTATGACACCCAGCACTAGTCACAGTGCCTAATGCAGAGAAGTTCAGTAAACAGTCGAGGCAGGGGGAGGGGGGGCAGGATGATAGGGATACTGGTTTTCTGCTTAGGTCTTTGCTTTGCGGGACTGCTTGTCCCTTGCTTTTGTACTCCCAAGCTTCCCCTGATGTGCACCAAATCCAGGGAGACCCTTGTGATCTCAGATTGTACTGTGGAGGAAGAGTGTTCATAACTGACGAATGCATTCTATGCAGAATTCGCAGTGGTCTCTCTTAAAATAGTAAGTGCTAATTGAATATTTAATAAGTCTTCTAATGTATAAACTGAGAGGTATTGAAATATTATGGGTGGCATACAATATTAGTGACTACTGGATGTGTTCAGTTCTGTTGGCAAAGAAAGGTGAGACTTCATGCCCTGAAAAGATAAGATGTTTTTGTTAGGTATATGTGTAGTGACAATTTTGGGACTTTGGTTTCTTAAAAACAAGCATGGAAATATTATAAGAATGTGTTTTCGTTTAAACYCYCAGTATGGGGCTATGGGGCTGCTTTGGACTGACTGTAGCACTTGACTGTGATTTGCCTCGTGCTCTAGCCGAAACACGGTTTTGCCAGCTGCAGATAGTTCCTGTGATTGTGTGATGTTTGGAATTCTGGGAACCTTTCAGAGGGTATATAAAGGCTAGAGTCCTGAGAGATGAGGGGGTGCTTGTTGGTCATTTAGGGAGGTAGGTTGCAGTTTGTTCGTAGCTATGGTCAAAGCAAAAGCTAAAAGAAAGAAAGCAGATTCAGGGATTTTCCTAATTCCTCTCTCCCCTCTATCCTTGTTTCTCTCCTATCTAGTGTAAATGGGTGTTTTAGTTAGGGTTTTACTGCTGTGAACAGACACCATGATCAATGCAAGTCTTACAAGGACAACATTTCATTGGGGCTGGCTTACAGGCTCAGAGGTTCAATCCATTATCATCAAGGCAGGAGCATGGCAGCATCCAGGCAGGCATGGTGCAGGAGGAGCTGAGAGTTCTATTTCAGATCTTCATCTGAAGGCAGCTAGTGGAAGACTGATTTCCAGGCAGCTAGGAGGAGGGTCTTAGAGCCCACAACCACAATGACACACCTACTCCAAAAAGGCCACACCTTCTAATAGTGCCACTCCCTGGGCTGAGCATACACAAATCATCAAAGGGCATAAAACCAGGGGCACGGGGTGGTGATGGTGATGGTGGTGGTGGAGGGGGGTGGTGGTGGTGGTGGTGGTAAAGGATGGAAGAAAGAACCCACAAAGTAGCAAAGACCAGCTACATGTATAAATATTCTAAATACATTTCACAGGTCTATAAAGAAATTGGTGTTCTTTTTAAGTAGTAAATATTCATCTGCACCAAGTCAATCTTTTTATATGTATTCCCTCAAGCATAGGGAACATGTGGCTTGTCCAACACTGGGAAAATGTGTGGTTGCCTTGGCAACAGCATCTTTGTTTCTGCTTCCAAGTACCACCAGGTGATTTTAAGTCTAAGAGCTATGYAGCATCTATGTTTCCATGGAGGAAACAAAACGCATCCATGTATCATCCCATGGAGGATTTAATGAGGAACAAGCTTGCCATTTTTGGAGAAGGAAGAAATGAAATAGTCCAACATGTCAGTGGAGGCTATTGAGGGTTTTAAAAAATGATTCGTTTATTTTTATTTTATGTGTATTAATGTTCTGCTTGTATATATGTCTGTATAAGAGCRTCAGRTCCCCTGGAATTGGAGTTACAGACAGCTGTGAGCTGCCACGTGGGTGCTGGGAGTTGAATCCGGGACCTGTGGAAGAGCAGCCAGAGCTCCTAACCTCTCCAGCCTTGGCTATTGAGTTTTAAAAGCTCTAACTCTGCAGTCTTGGAAGCATGCGCAAACCAGCTAAGATCCCTTCATTATGGCTCTAGGCCTGTGAGACAGGATCTCAGAACTCGGAATCTCACAAAGGCTGTAACCTGTGAACATTTTCTTGCCCCTTACTTGAAATGTGTTATTTTGAGTGGAAAGGGACAGACACTCTGTTTCAGTGGGCATCTAAGCCTTCTGACATTGTATCTGTTGCTGGGCCGAGCAGAGTTCTAGGAAGAAAGTGGTGGTTAGAGTTCAGTCGTTTCTCCGGGCTCCTAATTTTCCCTACAGTTGAGTGCCTCTTTAGATGTCTTGTAATTTTTTTAAAAAAGATTTATTTTTACTCGTGTGTATGCATGCGTCCGTGTGAGTATGCGTGTATGTGTATAGGTGCCCATGGAAGCCGGGGAGAGCACCAGGGCAGATGGAGCAGCCGTCACCTACCTAGCGTGGCTCTGGGGACTGAATCTGACTCTTCCGCAACAGTTAAAGGTTCTTAACTCTGTGCCACGCCCCCAGCTTCAGCAACCGAAAGTTTTAAGAAATAGRGAGTGATGGTGTAGACTAGGGCTCTGCTGACCCAGGGAGCCAGACTGACTACAAGATGTAAAAACATCTGGTAGGTAATCGGTGACTTCGAGGAACCATTTCCGCCGAGTGATGTCGGTGAAGGATGCGTAGGCTTCGGGAGGGAAAGGGGGAGGCTGGACCAGGGCCCCTGGAGGTTACCCATTACTCAAACTGTTCTCTAAAAGGAGAAAGGGGTTGTAGCTGGTGTGTGTGTGTGTGTGTGTGTGTGTGTGTGTGTGTGTGTGTGTATGTGTGTGTAAATCAGGAGTGTTTTATATAACGGCAACAGTTATCACCACACATTTGCTCATGGGCGTGAGAATAATGAACTCAGTGACGTAACAGAAGACTGATTGCCAGAGCAAGGGCAGGCAATGTGCAAGGGGCAGGATTGCTTCTAGACAGGAGGATGGCCCCGTCCATCCTTGTCTCAGAACGGAGGCTGGGGCATGGACTCCAAGGCATGTGTTTGGAGGGAGCACATGCATCTTTCNTAACAGAAGACTGATTGCCAGAGCAAGGGCAGGCAATGTGCAAGGGGCAGGATTGCTTCTAGACAGGAGGATGGCCCCGTCCATCCTTGTCTCAGAACGGAGGCTGGGGCATGGACTCCAAGGCATGTGTTTGGAGGGAGCACATGCATCTTTCCCATGCGGCCCCTCAGGCCTTTTACCACAGAGTGAGTGTGAGAGCTGAACGTACCCCTTTCTCTTCTGTGCTCTACAGGCCCCCAGGGAGAGGCGACAATAGCCAGCTCTGCCTCAGTTTTCAAGCCACACAGAGAGACAGGCGTGTCCTCCCGCCTCCGTTCTTCACCTCGCCACCTTGTTTTCTTAAAGTAAGCAAAACCTTAAAACCTTGATATCATCCCTGGAGCTTTTAAAACATTGGCTTTTAAATGATTGGGTAGGAAATTCAGTCCATCATATTCCTTTCTGGGTCCTTTCAGGAATGTCAGGTTGGAACAAGGAAACAGGAAAGGGGGTATTTTCTTTTCAAAGGCCTGTAAGCGTTAGAACCCCTGGCACCACATGGGTGATYGAGTGAGCGCACAGTCTGTTAAGTTGCACAGGGATGCCCACCATACGGAAGGGGCTCCAGGCGTGTGTAATGTACAGATGGCCTCATYTCTCCATTTGCTGACTAAGGAAGGGCCTTGGCACACCATCAGGAAATGCTACTCTCTCCGTATTTCCTTCTTCCACACCYACCTTAAAGTAACCTATGTCCATTTTTACCTTGTGTTCTCTAGGTCTGGAGAGAAGCAGAGTTTCTGTGCCTGTGGTCATTGCTCCTAACCAGAGACTCAATGAACTAGAAGTCATTACAGGCCTTCTCACTTGACTCTACAGCTGCTTCTTTTACTCATTTATGTTGGCATTGCTGGTTAAGATTTGCATCTAGAAATTTCTGCATTCGTCGTGGGAACGCATTGACACACACACAGACAAACAGACRTGGGACGGGGAGGCCATTTTGCTCCTCTTTGGAGGGAGTTCGGAGAGGAGAGGTGGGGGTTATTTAGACTGAACACAGCTCCTCCACAGCAGCATCTGTCAAATACAGTCGCTGGGGCACGGGGATTTGAAGGGTCTCCGGCACYTTCTCAGTCGATGGTACATTCTCAAAATCTGCTAGCCAGGGTCTACCTTTCAAGGAAGGGTTTCCATTTGCAAGATGCAGTTTGTGCGCAGTCTCTGTAGAGGAGCTTGTAGTCAGCTCAAGCTCCTATCAAAACAGGAGGCATTATTTAAAAGGTTTATTGACCCAGAGAAAGGAGTGGGCATTTGAAGAATGGAGACAGCACCTGTAATGGAGTCTGTTCAGGTGACATCTTTAAATATGTCTTAAAAATTAAAGTTTAGGATAAATGGTATTTTGGAAAAAAATTAATCTGGGCATGGTGGCGCACACCTTTAATTCTAGCATTCTGGAGGCAGAGGCAGGCAGATCTCTGAGTTTGAGGTCAGCCTTGTCTACAGAGTGAGTTCTAGAACAGCCAGGGCCATTATACAGAGAAACCCTGTCTCGAAAAACACAACAANTTATTTATAATAGCCAGAAACTGGAAAGAACCCAGGTGTCCCTCAACAGAAGAATGAATACAAAAAATGTGGTATATATACACAATGGAGTACTATTTAGCCATTAGAAACAATGAATTCATGAAATTCTTAGAGAAATGAATGAAGCTGGAGAGCATCCTACTGAGTGAAGTAACCCAGTCTCAAAAGAATACCCAAGGCATGCACTCACTGACAAGTGGATATTAGCCTAGAATCTTGGAACATCAAAGACACAATCCACCTACCAAATGCGGTCCAAGGAGAAGCAAAGAGCTGTTTATGTGGGAGGATTAAGTGCTATCCTATGAGGAATTCGGAATATCTTGTTGCCGAGAGTGTGTGAACTGTGCAGACATGGCCTAAGATATTTCAGTGGATAAGAATTTCAGTATGGGTCCTAGAGACTGTTTTCGTGGTATTTGTTGTGGAATATGAATCCTTTTTCCTTGTGTGAAGAGTGTACTTGAGGCTAAGGTAAAGAGACTAAATTAATTGCACAGATGAGGGAAGTCTCAAAAGAGGTCAGCAGAGACTTGGTCTCTGGATAAACTTCATCAAGAGCATTTTGAAGGAGCACTGCCAGCTTAGAAAGGAATATAACATTGGAGTATTGGAGGGGCAAGAGGTAATGAAAACAGGTGCTGTTGTCCAAGGGATAGTAAATTGAATGAAGGATTGGCAACCTTGGGGCAAGATCCCACCCAGCTAAGTGTAGAGGCAGGCATAGCAGTGCAAACCTTTCATGCCAAGATACACATTGGAGGATTTGTTTCATTGTGGGTGTGGCCTTGTTGAAGGAAGCGGGTCATTGTTGTTGTGGGCTTTAGACCCTGCTCCTAGCTCCCTGTAAGCCAGTCTGCTGTTGTTTGCCTTCATAAGAAGATATGGAATTCTTAGCTCCTTTTAGGCCATGCTTTTACTGGACAATAATGGACTGGACCACTCATTGAACCTGTGAGTGAAGCTGAATTAAATGATGTCTTTGTCACAGATGTCTGGGTCATGGAMTCTGTATACAACCTCAAAACCCTGAATAAGATTGAAGTTGGTACTGTGGATTGGGGTATTGCTGTGATAGCCCTGTGCTGATTGGCGACCTTGGGTCAAGATCCCACCCAGCTAAGTGTAGAGGCAGGCATAGAAGTACAAACCTTTAATGCCAGGAACACATTGGAGTATTTGTGTCATTGTGGGTGTGGCCTTGTTGAACRAAGTGGGTCATTGTTTTTGTGGGCTTTAGAACCTACTCCTAGCTCCATGGAAGTCAGTCTGCTGTTGTTTGCCTTCATAATAAGATATAGAATTCTTAGCTCCTTTTAGGCCATGCTCTTACTGGATGATAATGGACTGAACCACTCACTGAACCTGTAAGTCACCCCTAATTAAATGTTGTCTTCGTAACAGTTGTCTTGGTCATGGTATCTGTACATAACCTTAAAACCCAGAATAAGATGGAAGTTGGTACCAGGGATTGGGGTATTGCTGTGATAGCCCAGTGCCCTTTGGCCTTTTGGATTTGTAGAGCTGTGGAATGGTTTATGTGGGGGGATTCATGGGGTATCCTTGGAGGAATTTGGAAGTCCTTGTTCCTGAGAGTATTTAAATGGTGCAGACATGGCCTAAGATAATTCAATGGAGAAAAATTTCAGTATGTAGCCTAGAGACAGATTTTGTGGTATTTTGGTGAAGAATAAAGGTATCTTTTCCTTGTGTGAAGAGTCTACTTGGGGCTAAGCTAAAGAGATTTAAATTAATTGCACAGATGAGGAAGGTCTCAAAAGAGGCCAGCTGATACTTTGTCTCTGGTTAAAGGTCAAGAGCTTTTGAAGGAGCACTGCCAGCTTAGAAAGGAATATAACATTGGAGTATTGAAGGGGCACCAGATAGAGAAAACAGGAGCTGTGGCCCAAGGGATATTAAATTGAATGAAGAATTGTTGAACTTGGGGCAAGATCCCACCCAGCTAAGTGTAGAGGCAGGCATAGCAGTGCAAACCTTTAATGCCAGGAGACACATTGGAGGATTTGTGTCATTGTGGGTGTGGCCTTTTTGAAGGAAGTGGATCCTGGTTTTTGTTGGGCTTTATACCATGCTCCTAGCTCTTTGTAAGCAAGTCGGCTGTTTTTGCCTTCATAACAAGATATTCAATTCTTAGCTCCACTTAGGCCATGCTCTTTTTTGAGGATAATGGACTGAACAACTCACTGAAACTGTAAGTCAACCCTAATTAAATGTTGTCTTCTAAATGTTTGTCTTGGTCATGGTATCTGTACACAACCTTAAAACCCAGAATAAGATGGAAGTTGGTACCAGGGATTGGCGTATTGCTCTGATGGCCCTGTGCCCTTTGGCACTTTGGATTTGTAGAGCTGTGGAATGGTTTACGTGGGGGGATTAATGGGGTATCCTTGGAGTAATTTCTAAGTCCTTGTTGCTGAGAATATTTAAAGTGTGCAGACATGGCCTAAGATATTTCAATGGAGAAGAATTTCAGTATGTGGCCTAGAGACTGATTTTATGGTATTTTGGTGAAGAAAAAAGCTACTTTTTCCTTGTGTGAAGAGTCTACTAGCTGCTTAAGTAAAGAGATTTAAATTAATTGCACAGATGAGGAAAGTCTCAAAAGAGGCCAGCAGATAATTTGTCTCTGGTTAAACGTCATCAAGAGCTTTTGAAGGAGCACTGCCAGCTTAGAAAGGAATATAACATTGCAGTATTGAAGGGGCACCAGGTAGTGAAAACAGGTGCTGTGGTCCAAGGGATATTAAATTGAATGAAGGATTGCCGAACTTGGGGCAAGATYCCACCCAGCTAAGTGTAGAGGCAGGCATATAGCAGTGCAAACCTTTAATGCCAGGAGACACATTGGAGGATTTGTGTCATTGTGGGTGTGGCCTTGTTGAACGAAGTGGGTCATTGTTGTTGTGGGCTTTAAAACCTGCTCCTAGCTCCATGGAAGTCAGTCTGCTGTTGTTTGCCTTCATAAGAAGATATAGAATTCTTAGCTCCTTTTAGGCCANGGAACTCACTCTGGAGACCAGGCTGGCCTCGAACTCAGAAATCCGCCTGCCTCTGCCTCCCAAGTGCTGGGATTACAGGCGTGCGCCACCACGCCAGGCCTCAACAACAAAGATCTTTAGAGCGTTTGAATGTGCGGAAATGAAATGTTTTCAGATGCCTCTGTGACTCAGCAGTCCTCCTTCCCCAGAACATTCCATCCCTTCCCAGAAAGAGTGCTCAGATGGATTTGTTGGCCTTTGCAATCTTGTCCCCCTAAGCCTTGCTCTTTTGTGGAAATAATTGGGCCAGGGTATGAGGAGAATCAGTCATTCTGAACAGTGGAATGACCACTTTAAGGGCATTTCCACATGAGCTGGATGGGTGGGGGAGGGGTGGAGGAGAGGGTTAGGTGAAAGCTAGAATTAGTCACATGAATTATGGGTTTATTTGGATCCTGGGCTGCTCCTGCCCTAATCAGAGCCAGCAAGTCCTGCAGCCAGTCACAACACTGCCACCGTTTCTGTCCCACTCGAATAAAAGTTCAGGCCAAAGAACAAACCACAAGCCTCCCTTTCTTGGTTTTTCATGCAAAAACTATTTTAAGATAAATTTAAATGTCAAACCTTCAAGCACTTTGAACAGAAGAGGCTTCAGCTCCTCCAGCTCACAGCCGAGCTAAAAAAATTCCAAAAGCAATTCTGATGGAGGTGCTAACATTCCCAGAGATCTCCTTTTCCCTGAGCTCAAGTTTCAGAAGGAAGCAGAATTGCTATGGACAGACGGACAGACGGAGGAACAGGACAGAAAGAAAGCACATGTCCACAGTAGCACCTTCATGGGAGGAGAGGCTCAGGGTCCAGTGTGTGGAGGCTTTATGCATTGTCAATAAGCACAGTGCCCACACTGGTGGGGATAGTCAACATGGCCCTAAACAGACGCAAACATGAAATGCCACTCCAGACACAGTGATGGGTGTGCCCCTAGCTCGTCTGCAGGGAGAACATGGCACTTTTTCTTAAGTGCTTTCTTATGTACAGATTTCAGGTTGAATACACACTCRGTTTTCATAGTCTAGGCGGTAGAAAACATAGTTTTAATCAGTTCTGGACAGCTGGAAGACTTCCTGCAGGGCTTCTAGAATGTTGGTTCTTCAGTCGACAGATGTTTATTGATAATAAAAGGCAGGAAGCTATACAATATGAGTCTAACTTCAAAGGTCTTAAAAGGTGGGAATATTCTTTAGGGAGTCTGGTAAGCTGGAAGTTTAAGAGAACTTTCAGGTGGTTATGTCAAAAAACAAAAATCAAATCAAATCAAATCAAAACAAAAACAAAAAAAAAAAAAAAAACCAAAAACCAGAGTGCTGTAAAGAACAAGGAGGCCAAATGAGAAAGGTCGTCCAGGCAATCTAGAGAAGTCTCAAGAGAGAAACAACTAGACCACTGACAGTGCTCTCACTTCATTAGACCATTGTCTCTTCAGTTGCGGAATCTATTCCAATGGACTCGAGAATTTGAAGATGGAAATTATGGGTCCAGCTGTAGGTGCTTGGCCTTCTGTCTTTGCACAGTGTTCCAGGGACTTGGGATGGAGCCCATGGCTTTATATTTTAAAACTTGCACAGTTCCAGTTAACATGGTGAATCGCCAACAGAGGTTTACATTCCCATCTCTTCAGGGTCACATTTTGATTTCTGTAGTCTAAACACCTTCTTGGTTAGCATTGTGCCTGTGGCACAGGAAGCCTAACCCTCGTGCCCACCGCCTGCCCTCCCACATTAGTCCCTGTCAGGTTGAGACAGCATCTTCCATGAACCCTGGCACTATATAAACAGGGCATGGTAGCTCRTGTCCATCAGCTCCATGCTCAGTGGTAAAGACAGGAGGATCAGAAGATCAAGGGAGGCTGTTAAGTGGCACAGACGTTTGTTTATACTTATTCCTATACAAGATAAATGAATTTTGTGATAAGAATTACCAAATTTCAGAGTATGAATTGTGTATTTTTAATTCCTTTTCTTTCAGTTTGTATCATTCTGATATTATCTTTCTTAAACTATCTGTTGTGTAACAATCAACAGTCAATACACAGTGGTTTAAAGAACAGTGCCTTAGCTGGATTTTGTGGGTTGGTTGGCCTGGGGCAGACATTTCTTCTCCACGTGACGACTGCTGGGTCATTCCTGTGGCTTGGGAGCTTGCCTGGGCTGGAGGTACAAGAAGGCATTACTTCTCAGAATAGCTCAGGTCGGGAGATGTAGCTCGCCAAGCATGCATGAGCCCTGGGTTTCATCCCTGGTACTATGTAAACAGCATGGCAGCTCATGCCTGTCAGCTCAGTGCTCAGCATGTAAAGACAGGAGGATCAGAAGCTCGAGGTTGGTTGACTGGGCTAGAGACCCTGTTCGGAAAAAATGAGAGAATAAACAACTCCCACTGGCTCAACGTGATCCCTTCACATGTAATGTGATGCTATAGGAGGTGAGGCGTTTGGGACATGGTTAGGTCCTGGGGGTTCTGCTTTTCTTTATAAGACATATGTGGCTATGATGCAAGAAGGTGTCACTTAGGGAGCAGAGTGAGCCTTCGATAGTTATTAATCTTATAGCACCTTGGTCCTGGCCTTCGCAGCCTACATGTCTGTGAGAGACACATTCTGCTGTGTATACAACAGACTCAGGGACTTCGTTATAGCAGCAGGAACAGAACCAGATACAAGTGCATCTGGCAGCCAGCAGAGGCGGCCAGAAGGACTCACTAGCAGAGCCTCACCCATCCGTCTGCAATCCCTTGGGAATCTGGTGTAAGCATTTCTGCATCATGGCTGGAACCCAAGAGAGTGAAAATGGAAATGGCATAGTCTGAGATGAGACTGGGAACTTAGGAAACGACACACAATGAGAGGACGGGTCTGAACTCAGAATAACCACACGTCTTTGGGGCGTTTAGTGGCATCTGTGTTCGCTGATGGAGGGATCTTTGGTAAAATGTTTATAAGCAAAACAAGACATGGGTGTCCATCTGTAGTCAGCACTTTAGAGCMGGAAGATCGTAAATTCAAGTCCAACCTCAGCTACATAGCAAGTCCGAAGCTGGTCCAGGCTTCATGAAACTGTCCCCAAAATATCATAAACAAAATACACAGTGGTGTAAATAGTAGGACCTGTCATATGAAGATGTGACAAAATGGTGGGATTATTATTGAAATGACTGATATTTGCATTAACACAGTTCTGCATTAACTTGGCGAGTAGATTTTGCACTGTGCAGTAGTCAGCTGATACGTTTTAGAAGCCAGTGCGCACCACCATGATGCTATATGCAAAGAGTTTTTCCTCCTTTTTGTTTTTGAAACACCTGATAGATACCCGCTCTTTTATTCTGGTCTGGGAAACATGTATGTAAACAGGAGGCTATAACACAATAAACACGTCGTCGTGGGAGGGCTTTAAGTACAGTTTTGATGTTGATGCTGAAGTTTGAATGTATATTGGTTTTCTTCGGACTATAGCTTTTAGCTAAGACGATGAAACCCTAAGATCTAAAGGCACCGAGAGACCCTTAAAGCTGTATTGTGAAGCAGAGATCAAAGCTGGTCTGAGGGCTGAGGAAAAGGCTTCAAGGTGGGGACATTTCCACATGCGAAGGGCGGACGATGGAAGAGGAAGCACCGGCCTGAGCTGGAAGCCAGTTAGGCATGGGGAGAAGAGGCGGGCATGAGGGAAGGAACCCATGAGCGGACAAGAAAGAGCACAGGAAAGACAGGATGCAAGCCTGACCAAAGCCTAGCTGGGGGCAGGGGCAGGATGGTCGATGGTAGAAGTCCCAGGAGTCAGAAGCATTCTGGGACCACATTTCCAGAACTGGGTTCCATCCACGTTGCAGTTGAGAGCGTTGTGATGCACACTGCGGTTCTGAAGCTCCCTACCCGTGTTCGACACCTGCTGGGGAGCGTTGGTGAATCTAAACACCCTAAGCGGGATTACAGAGTGTGGCGTCTGGGGGCGGGAGGAGACCATGCCAGGAAAAGTAATACATCGGCTAATATGACCCCTCCCGGATCAAAACCCAAAGCAAATCCAGTCGGTGGGCTTAAGGGGGTTGGAGTGCTACTTTTCTAAGTGGTGCAGCAATTGAAGAAGCTTTGTGGAGGCAGCACCACGTCTCCGAATCACTGGACAGAGAATGATGGGAAAGGAATGGATTCTGTTTAACCTAGCGAGGCAGGAAAAGTTCACACCAGCATCAACCACCGAGATCTAAGTGGCCTCTCCTGACACCAGATTATCGCAAATAAGCTTCTCCTCCACAGCTCCACCCACAGACATCTGGATCTTTCTCTCTGCTGGCACAATAATAACACAGGTATTCTATATAAATGAAAATCCATCCTGGTGGCCAGGGTAGCAGAGTAGAGAGCTGTGCATGTGAGAGGGAGAGAGACCGGGAGAATGCCAGGGGTAGCCATCCACTGCCCATTGAYGGGATTGGAACCCGCGCTCCTAGTCAGTGGACAGGAGTGATTCAACCTATCCAGTGATGCCTTTCTCGGGACCCCACAGTATGTGATCTTCAGGGCAGACTATCATGCCGGAACTCTGAGAGAACTGATTGATTGTCCTGCCTTCAAGACTTCTTTCTATCTGGGGCCCGGAGAGGTAGCTCAGTGGTCAAGAGCACTTCTAGAGAACCAGGGTTCAACTCCCAGAATCCACATGGCAGCTCACAACTGTCTCTAACTACAGTCCCAGGGGAGCCAACACCCTCACGCAGACACACTTGCAGGCAAAACACCAATGTACATAAAATAAATAAATACATCATTAAAAAGGCTTCTAGCTGAAGGAAGGTGTTTGGGCCCAGGGTCTAGTTTAGATTGTCTGCCCCCTGCCCTATACTGTTATCCCCCTCCTCAATCTATAAACTGGGACGTTGTTCCAAACACAAACGCTGTCAGAGCTCAGCAAACACCCGCACCGCCTCCCTGAATCACCGAGCAGAGAAGAATGGAAGGAAATCTGGGACAGCGACTCCGTGCCGCCATTTCCTGTCCCCCTGTTTGTCATGTCCCGGCATGATGTGGATCCGTGAGTTCGAATCACCGATGTGGTTATGATAGCGTCAGGCTCATTTTTTTCTTATCATGCAATGCCTCCTTCCAAGAGACACTATAAAACCTTCCTGGGAAATCCCAGGGCATTGGCACCAGGCTCTGCTAAGTTCATTCCCCTGAGCAGACTTTTATAGTTGTGTCCAGACTCAACACACCAAGTGAAAGGATTGGGAATCCACTTGTGTGGGTGCCAGCAGACAGCAGCACTCCCACCTTGGGCAGCACTGACAACTGACAGTGGCCGACGGTTGTTTGGAATCTACTGGTTCCAGCAATTGCTCTAGCACCTTTGATACACGGCCAGTTTAATTCACACAGAAGCAATCAATATGCTATGCTCTTCGCAATGGTGAGAAAGCAGACCCCGAGTGGGGTCACATAGCATTTCAAATGAGAAACTGGGAGCTACATTGAGGCTAACACGCGAACAATACTGAGAGGAAAAGTGAGGACTGCGAATTTTCTGGAAGGTGAAAAAAAATGACTTTGAGAAGAGACTGCTCCATCTTTGGCATCAACGATGATTCTGAGGGCAGCGAGTGTCAACCCCCAGCCTCTGGCCTTGC
Source organism: Apodemus speciosus (assembly GCA_002335545.1). Classification (NCBI taxonomy): domain Eukaryota; kingdom Metazoa; phylum Chordata; class Mammalia; order Rodentia; family Muridae; genus Apodemus; species Apodemus speciosus. The sequence continues at coordinate 30,809 of BDUI01018444.1, forward strand.
AGCTGCCCAGGTCGCTCCTACTTCTGTCAGAAGGGGCCTGTGACATGATCGAAACTTTTGGGGGTGGGACGCTGCTCACCTGCTCACAGCCCTTTCTCAGCTGCTGCCATACATCTCAGAATCCTGAAATGCAGCCACAGTGAGGGGTCCCCGAGTCCCTCACTGTGCCAACATCGACATCTGGCTACAGGGACACTCCCCTCCCCGAAAAGATGATTTCAGGGAGCAGTTAGCTGAGCAGGCATCTGGAGCCCCATTTCTTTGGATCTTTTGTTCCTGACAGACAGGAATCGCAAAAGATGAAAGTTAGATAAAAGATTAAAGAAGCAAGCAGATTTTTCTGGAGAAACATGTGAACAGGAAGGAGACCTTCAGGCGGGATTTATTTATAGTGCTGTGGGGACTGTATGGATCAGTGTTTGTGAGCGGGGAGTGCTCAGGAACTCTGAGGTTTAAATTCCTTTAATGTTCTTAGTGGGTGCCTGGAGGGTTCCTAAGCACGCTTTCAGTCAAGTCAGAGGGTCCTAGCAGAGATTCCCACTGGCTCCCCTTCTGCGTGCTGCCTCTTGGCCATCCCTTGTTCTTCTGTTTTGGGCACAGGCTCATGACTCTCATCTGGACACTTGGGTGTCGACCGGTTGACCTGGGGCACCTTCCAGAGGTACAGTCTCCTCCTGCTGCCAGCGTTTACTGCAGCCTTCTCATTACTGTACCCAGGAAACTGTTCCTTTGTCACCTCTTAACTGTGCCTCTGGGTACTTTATGTTAAGGGTGACATTTTTCTCTTGTCAGGCCTATTATAGTATAGAATCGTCCCCGTCACTTTTATTGCTTTTAATAACTATGAAATCTCTCGCAAGATGTTGAGCGCTTCATAAACACACGTTGGTGACACTGTTTTACCCATCYTGAGATGGCTAAGGTCACAGACAATGTGCTGAGGAAGGAAGACAATAAGAACACTATTATAAATAGATATGCAGTTCAGAATGGACCTTTTGGACCCAGAACATTAGTTGGCAATTAGGAAGGAAGTGATGAAATGCCATAATAATTTTGTATATTTTTACGAAATTCTCCAGATGCGTGCCACATACATGCTATTATGTTTAATCTGGTTGACATTTTAGCATGCCAGAGGCTCAAAAAATTATTGTAGTTGTTTTCTTTATTGTTTTCTGTTTAGCTGTTTTATTGTATTCTGTATTGTTTTAAAAGTGAATTCAAAGCTAAGATTGGGACAAAGTACAGTTCAAATAGTCACAATTTAACATTTGATACACACACATATATACAAACACACAGTATATATATGACGTTGTGTCGTGTAGCCCAGGTTTGACCAAATGCTGGAATAACAGGTATGAGCTACCACAAAACTTCCGTCTTATGATTTTAATTAATGAAATCTATCAGAAACATGTTAAACAGTTTCCCTTAAGTTTTCTCTGAGCTCTTAAGACCACAGGAGACCATTTGAATTATCACTCTTAATCTCTCAGCAATCCCCAGAAATGTTTGAATGCTCAGACATTCCATTTTAGGTTTGTTATCTGGTCCTCAAAAATATCATCAGACATTAGTTTAGAATTGCCAATAGATGTGTTGCTAATCTGCGCTTCGCAGTAGMTGGTGAGGGAGAAACAGTAGTGACCGCAGTGAGGTAGTGACAATGACCCAGCCTGGTGGTGACAGACTCAGGGAGCTTGGGCAGGAAGAACTGGAATCCTAGCTTAGTGTGGGCTACACAGCAAGTCCTTTTCAAAAAAGAAAGGAAGGAAGGAAGGAAGGAAGGAAGGAAGGAAGAAAAGAAAAAGAGAGAAAAAGAAGAGAAAAGAAAAAAGAAAAAAGAAATGAAACCATTGGCAAGGCCTAAAAGTGACTGTTACTCTGCAGTTGTTAACTGTTAACCTGCCAATAGCGGTGTAGCAGGTGCTGTCACAGTAGGGCAAAGGGTCAGGGCTGGTCGTAACTCCCCTAGAATTCCAATGTCTTCATCTCTAAAGGAGGAGCCTATTGCCAATTACTGTTATTAATATTGCCTTAATGCTGCTTTGCTGAAGATTAAATAATCAGTGCGTGCCCAGGGCTTGCATAACGCCTGTTTTATGAGGGGTAGGTGT
>BDUI01018448.1:9385-19827 GCA_002335545.1 Apodemus speciosus
TTGCTAGATGTTGCTCTTGGTGTTCTTTATCTTCTATTCTGCATTTTTTCTTCCTATTAGACTCTTCCTTTTGGCATACAAATGTTATTTCTTTCTTCTAAAAAAGAAAAAAAGAGAAAAAAAAAGAAAAAGAAAAAATTTTAAGCCAAAACCACAAAAGAAAAAAATTCTGTAACCTTCTCTAGAATCTATTTTCTCTTGAAAATACATCTCTTTTCTCTAAAGTGCCCTGTTAGTTTTATATAGTTACTGTTTTATTATATTGCTTTTCTTTTCTCTAGAGTCTGTTCCAGTTAGGTTTGGTTTGGAGTGTTTTGGGTTTTTTGTTTTTGATAGCCGTTATTCTACCAAGAATGTTTTCGTTACAATGTTCACTGGCATTCCTAGTGATCTTTTGGTAGGGTGCTTTGCAAGGAATGCACAGATAAATAGACTAATGTGGGAGAAGGTCTCTGTGCAAGCAGAAGCTTCTCTGACAAAGTTGAGAACAGCACTAATTTGGCTTAAACATAAATCTTTAAAAGGCATTGGACAGCATATACATTTAGCAAAACATCAGTAGTAGATTCTCCCTAGGGACTCTGACCTTAGCCTTGAGGTGAGTCCATCACCAGGTTCTCAGTGGCAGGCATGAAGGGTCTCTATGGTGTGTGCCCCCCATTCAGCCAGAACCTACAGCAGTCATGCCACTGTTGTACCAGTGGCATAGCTTGTCTGGCAGGTTGATATTGTGGCTCCCAGATGGAGCACAATATTTTGGTTGACCCTACTGATATTTATCTTAAGGATAGGGAGGAAAAAGAAATCTTAGACTTCATTCAAATCCTTAGTWAAAAACCATGTGATTATTAGAGATTATAAGTAGAATAAGAACAATTTTCAAATAGCGTATTAATGCCATTAACAAATACAGTTTTAAAGGTGAGGGAAGAGACAAATAAGTGAAAATGTGAAATAGAAGCTACAAGTCTGAATTCAGGGTCCCCCCCCCCCAAAAAAAAATAAGAACTTATCTTGTAGCTTTGGTGACAAAGACAAAAGTAAGTACTTCGAAGTCTCAGACTTTTGTCTTTAGGTTCAATTTCAATGAAAAAGAATTAGGTACCTGATCAGTGCAATCCTAGGTCTCATTGGAAAATGAAGAAGCTGAACCCAAGGGCATGTTGTACCTGCAAGTAAGGAAACTGTTAGAGCAGGAACAGATGATCATGTCAAATGACACTGGAGTAAATGTAAAGGGTTCCTAGTGGTCAAAGATGGCACAGTCTGAGGTTAATTGGGAAAAAAAGGAGTTAGTATTCAAAAACATTCTGTGAACTCATAATGACACCAAAGGGGAGAAAAAAACATCAGCACCTCATCCATCACTCTGGAGGTTGCTTGGGGCAGTCACCCTGAAACTGACAAAGGAAGTAGTTGTACATTGTGGTTGTTTTCTTTATGTAGCCTGGATAATCAAATATTTAATGAGATAAAGTTCTAGAACAATCATACTGAAAACAGAAAATTATGAATTAGGAAAATGAGTTTGCTACTTCTAATGAAAGAATGGGTCTGAGCAACTATGTAGGTAACTAGTAAGCTAGATAGGAAGTTTTTAAGAGACAGATCTGTCTGGCAGCATCAGAACCACTGATCAGGCTCAGTATCACTCAAAGTCACCATCCTAATCTACATGTGCCAATATCAGTGATGTGCAGGAAGTACATAGCACTATTACAAAGTACTATGTCAGAGACCTTAATCTGAGTCCAGTTAACCTTCCCACACTAACTACTACAGTGTGGAATACCAGGGGATACATTTGGCTCAAACAGGACTGAATGTAGCTGTAAGACAGATGAGATTACTTCTTTTAAAAATACACAGGACAAATGAAAAGGAAGTGGTAATGTTTGGGGGATATAGGTCAGGCAGTAGAATGTTCGCCTAGCATTCGTGACATGGTTCAAGTTCATTTGCAGCTACACATAGGGCACAGGAGGGTGAGCTGGCAAGGTCATCTGTGGCTGTGTAGAAGGCTTGGGACCTACGTAGGCTACATGAGAMCTTGTCTCAAAAAATTAAGAAGATTAAAGAGATTAACTCAATTGTATGTGACTCTTATTTGAGTTTTGAGTCAGAACATCTCTAAGAAAGTTTAGGGTAGTGAGAAATGTTGAACTGCATGATTGGGCGTGGCAATCTTGTGTTATTAAAAAACAAAAAATCCCCAGAGATTATACCAAATCAAATGACAAGAGAGACGTATTTGCTCTAATGTACTCTACTAGTGGTGACGTTTTGAGGGGGCAGGGAGGAAAGGGATAGATTAAGAACTGTAGACTGTCAGTGGTTGATGAGCACTCGAGAATCTGTTTTTCTTTTTTTAATGTGGTAGTGGTTCTTTCATTTCATCCACTCTGTGCAAGAGAATTTTTATATTGAAGTAAATAAAAAATCTTGCACAAGAACTATTCTTTAAGTCAAGTAATAGTATAACAYAAATATCTACTAATTAAATGTTTAGTCTGGTGGAAAAACGATGGATTATAATGCTATATAATACTTATAAAAAACTTCTTTAGGGTTTCTTTGGTCTCTAGGGTTATTATTGACTCATTGCTTAAATTACTTAGCATGAAGTGGTGCATATGTAATTTACCACTCATTGCCTGTTGGCTGCAGAATAAGAAACTCGTGCTTTCTCTTAGTATCAGAGCAGTATATATAGTATAATACAGTTCTTCTGTATTTGGAAGGAAGAAATTAAATCTGTATGTATTTTATATTTAAAAAGTACAAAAACAGTTAAAAATAACTGGTGATCTTAAAAATGTATCTTCTATTGACTAGTGATAGAAAGTCCTTTGCTTTTTCATTTATATGAACTTGAAGGCTTTTAGTTAAGAGCTGATTAAGTAGATTATTACAGCTGATTAAGCAGACTTCCGGATTACCTTTTGTCAAGTTTTATGGTGGTGAACTACATTTTGTTTGGTTATGGATATGCCACTATTTACTCAGCTTTAAATGCCTTCAGCAGAACCGGGGCTAAAAAAAATCTTAACATATGTGTTTTCTGTTTATTTGTCCCCAAGGAGAGTTTAGTCGTTATCCCAAACCTTAAACTTATGTAATTAAAAAGCTGAATTCTTTCTTCTATCCCATTTCTAGTTGACAAAGGACCAGAGGTTGGTGTATTCTGGCAGACTGCTTCCTGACCATCTGCAGCTGAAAGACATTCTCAGAAAAGTAAGCTCTCCTCCTACCTTAGAAGATCAAGAGAAGCTGTCTCTCAGATTTTGTCTAACTAGTGTAGTTCATCAACCCTGTAGGTAGAACAGATAAAAATAAGTAAGAAAGCAACAAAGCAGCAGAACACAGAGGTTCTTTGGCTAACAGTTTTGTATGCCCGTCTGAGCTAAGTCTGACATGGGGTGACATGTGTTCGGATCCATKTCATCTTTTAGGAGAGAACATTGGCTTGTTAGGACAGCAGGAGTAGAGTGTTTACAGCAGTCAAAGATTGAGAGCATATCTTTAAACTCGTCTTCAGTCAGGCCAGGTGGCATTTTAGTAAAAATTGTTTGAGTTAGGAGTTTAATTTCAGGAAAGTAAATGGGGAGATGCCTGAGTGGCGTCCGTCCCTGCTGCCAGAGTGTAAGTGCTGATGCTCAGAGCGAGCGGACGCTTCGCTTCGCTGTGGGCTCTCACAGTCAGCTTGGATGCTGTTGTTTAATGGCACGCTTTTAGCTCATTGTTCCTTGTGAAGTTTTTACTTTTAGCACTTCTTACTCTTGGTGTGCTACTTTTTGTTTGTGACTACAGTGAAATTGAATAGCTTTGTATCTTGTGCTTGGCTTTTTTTTTTTTGGTTTTTCGAGACGGGGTTTCTCGTGTAGCCCTGGCTGTCCTGGAACTCACTCTGTAGACCAGGCTGGCCTCGAACTCAGAAATCCGCCTGCCTCTGCCTCCCAAGTGCTGGGATTACAGGCGTGCGCCACCACGCCCGGCTCATGTGCTTGGCTTTTTAATGTAACTCTTAAYGCAGGCATTCCTGATCTTGTTTGTAATCACCTGCGGGAGACATGTTCTGACTGTGAGCCTAGTCCTTAACAGCTGAGGCGTCTCTCTGGCGTGGGAAGCTTAAAATACGTCAGTGTATTTCTCTGTTTAAATAATATTGTAGTGTGTTTACAGCACGAAGATTCCTCTTCCTCTGTCCTCCTGTTGTATAGCCTTCCCCAGCTGTCACAGCCCAGCACAGTGGTTTATCTGATGTGATCAGTGGTTGCTGTCACTCAGAATTATGCATACTCAAAGTCATCACTCTAGATGATGCATGCCATATGGAGTTTGACAAATGTATCATCTCTTTCCACCATTATGGTATCATATAGACTAGTTCTAAATCACGCTCACCTATCCATTGTTTTTAATTTTTTTTTTGATTTTGTGATATTGGGATCATCCACAGGACTTTGCATAAGCTAGGAAGAGCTCTTCCAGTGAGCTATGCCTAAAGTTGTTTTGTTTTTCTGTTTAAAAACTGTTCTGTGGTCTGCTTTTGGAAATACAGATGCATTTATTGTTCATTGTTTTACAAATAACAGCTTGAAACCTACACATTAATACTCTCAAAAGACTGTTGTAGACCTTAGGTCAGGCACATGTTACATTTTAAATAGTTCTTTGAACTGTTTCTCTTACAGTTGCTTTTGTTTTGTTTTGTTTTGTTYTGTAAAATGTTGCCATTGGCTCCTCATGCTGTTTAGTTATAAAATATCCTACAGATGTATTTCTTGATGGTGAATGGATGCTGTGATTAACCRTTATGAGTATGATCTTTTGGCACTGCTGGCTTTATAGAGAGAGTCTCTTTCGGCACTGGCTTTATAGGGATGAGTAGTATTCCTTGCTCAGAAGTGGAGAGATTCTCTCTATCAAGAAAAACCACCTCATGCTCTCTGTCTGAAGCCGTTCCTTAAGCTGCATACACCAAGAATGTCATCCTCTAGATCCTAAAGCAGCCACGGTTTATGCTTCTCAGTTGTATGCAGAAGACTTTCGTGTATGTCTCGCATTGTGCCCAAGTGCACTGGCTTGGTCTGTTAGCAGTGTCCTAAGTTTCCTTAAGGTTCCTGGAAGTTGTTAAGTCTCCATTCCTCACTCTAGGCATCGTTCTTGACRCCGCCCACCCACCCTGCTCATGTGCACATGCGGGGTCTCATGTAACTCATGTGCCATTCTGCTGCTGTTCTTAGTTGCTTTCTAGCTTATCAGCTTTGTCTTTTGTAAATGTGTGTGCCAGCTCACTAAAGTGTAAAGATCAACTGAGTCATTATTTAGAATGTGTTTCWTCATMTGTAGTTGTAATCTTGTGGAAATAATACAGAATATTTATAGAATACAATTCAACTATATGTTCTGTATCTGTGTATAAATGTTATAGATAAAAAATGTTAGCTTAATTTGGAAAGCAATAAAAAGCTATATATACTTCACCTTGCTAAAATTAAGGCAAATGAGATTGAGTTTCTTTTATTAGTATATTTAAGTAACCTAAGTATTTCACTAGTCAAAGTCCTGAAACATCATGGCCATGCTTATATTGTTAATAAGATACTACATGCTTTTATAGTGAAATAATAGTTTGTGTTGATAAACTTTTGTACTATGTGTTGCTTTAAGTCTACTTTACATATGCCAGGAATTATTGGGTATTTAAACAACTCTTTAAGCATGGAGAGAAAATACTGAATTCAGAAGGCCCTGAAGTATGAAAACGGCAAACTTATCTCCCATCACTGAACAATTTATTGCTAACAAAATGACTGGGCTAGAAAGGAAAGGAGTTTAAGTCTTAAGTAGTTCAGCTTAGCTAGTGACTGTTGAACTGTACACTTTCCTTTAACATGATCTTCTTTAATTTTAGCAAGATGAGTATCATATGGTCCATCTAGTCTGTGCTTCTCGGAGTCCTCCCAGTTCTCCAAAGTCCAGCACTGACAGAGGAAGTCACGAAGCACTGGCATCCAGCACCAGTTCTGTGAGTGATCTAGAGGGGAGTGGACACTGAACTCTCTGATTCTCTCTCTGCTCTGAGAACTAAAGAGAGGGCTGGGGTATAGTTCCACAGTACAGCCCTTGCCTAACATATGTGAGGCTGCGTGTTCAGTTCTTACCACAGCAAAGAACAAATACACAAACAAACTAAACTGAATAGTAAAACAGAACACTTGGTGTTTGCAGGTTTATTTTGTTTCTGATCATCATTTGACATTTTTTTTTTTTTTTTTTTTTTTTTTTTTTTTTTTTTTTTGTAGAGGGTCTCATGTAACTTTGGCTGATCTTAAATGCATTGGATAACTGAGGCAGGCCTTGAACTGCTGATCCACCTGCTTCTACTTCCCAATTCCTGGGATCAGAGGCCTGTGCCGCCGTACTCAGTGAGATTGTTTGGAAAAGTTAGAATATGACATTTTACATTTGTTTAGATACACAACGGTTCTTTGAAGGCTGTGTTCACCGTGAGTTATAACTGATGAATGGGTAGGTCAGCAGTGGAGCCAGCCTTAACAGATTTAATCACTAAAGTACTCTGCAAATAGAATACTGATGTAGACTTATAATACAGATCTGTAGGCGGTAAGGTTTTAGAAATATTAAGATAGAAAATATATTTTTTATTCAAAATGATTTAAATTATTTAAGTCAAGTGACCTAAATTTTCTTAAAGTTGATTACTTGGCCAAAAGGGTTTTTTGTTGTTGTTGTTGTTGTTTTTTGTTTGTTTTTTGGGTTTTTTTGTTTGTTTGTTTTGTTTTTGATTTTTTGAGACAGGGTTTCTCTGTGTAGCCCTGGCTGTCCTGGAACTCACTCTGTAGACCAGGCTGGCCTCGAGCTTGGAAATCTGCCTGCCTCTGCCTCCCAAGTTTGTTTTGTTTTTTTAATTATTAGATTTAGGCATTCACAATGAAGAGGGAAGAGAATTACTTAATATATTTACCTTTTACATAATTAAATATTCATTTCTGCCCAGAATTGTTTTGGAACCTTTCAGGAATTTAGTTTTGTTGGTGGGAGGACCAAGATCGATGGAAGCATTCTTTATACTTCTTGGCTAGGCAGGGAGCTTCGGTTGTGCTAAAGAGACTTCCTCTGTTAGGACTCGATCACAATTTCAAGGCAGAGCTCATCAATAGGGTAAACTATCTGAGAGATCTTTTAATACATTCTATATAACTAACCCTTTAAGAAACAATATTCTGAAATTGCCAAACTTACTCAGTATGTCTTCTGTGGAACCAGCCATGGAAATTGAGCTATTAAATTGAATTTGAATTTTTCCTACCTTGGCATGAGAAGGGACAAATTCTAGACTTGCATTGATATTTTTATGTAGTTTTTGACACAAGTGTCTTCCAATTTTTGTTGACTGAGCAACTGGTTTCTTGGCCATATTTTATGTCATAAGCATGTATATTTTTCAGTATTATGAAAATATAAAAATTACCAAAGTAAAGTTTAATTTCCCCTAAATTTTCATGGTTCAAAATTTCAAAGAGATCTTAAAATAATAAAAATAATCATAGAACAATTGCCTAATATGTTCAGAAGTAATTAGTTTTACAGAAATTTGGCTGTGTTAAAATATAGCTAGGCTTTTCTATTAATTATGCTAATGAATAACATATCTTAATGTTTGATTTAATTTAATTTAATGTTTAATTAAAAAAAGAGCCTTAGTTATGTCCTAAAGAATTAGTCTCCTTAGAAAAGTATTAGGCTTCTGTTTTTCATGAAGTAACTTTAAAAAATGTTTTGTTATTTGGCAAGAGACCTGTGTGCTTGGGACTTTTCACTGGACAGAAAATAGGAAGATAGAAATGCTAAAAGTCACTCTGCCTATCAGGAGGCAGTTATAATTTTAACAGGCTTAGAAGGACTTAAAAATAACACTGTATCTAACTTTTCAAGATGAGAGTGCTATAATTTACACAAAATGTGATCATATTTTAAATAATAAAACTTGAAAACCAGATTCCCGACAGTTACTCATTGGCCTTTTCAGAGTTGTCCTTACTGAATCATTTGGTCACTGCCTGAGCACTAAAATCCTGATTGATATCTTATTGGCTTGTAAAAACAAAATTGTTTGTGGCATTTATAAAGTGATAGAAGATGAAAACAGTCTGAAAATCTAGGGCAATCTTGTTTTTTGCTAAGGATGTGGGAGACAGAGACCTTAAAAGGCTCGTTAAGGTTATACACCTTGTTGTCAGATATAACAGGGAGCTTAGATCTTTGCTTTTCCTCATGCTCSTCATTCTGCTAGACAGTGTTGCAAGATACCTGGCATATAGTGACGGTTCAGATGATGAGAAACGGGTGGCATTGTTAACACCCTTCATGTGAAAGAAGTTCTGCGTGCTATAGTTTAATCTGCATAGTTTTGTATGTAATTTTTTTTGTAGATTGTTACTTTGTTTTCTAACTGCTAAATGCAATACTATTACAATCTCGGCTTTCTGACCTTTTTAGTCTTATTAATGTATTTTACTGGACATGAAATTCAAATCAGTTTCTAAAATTCAGTTATTTTATAGAGCGATTTTATAAATATATGTTTAGCAAGATATATTACTTTTTTRTTTGTTTGCTTGCTTGTTTATAGAACTCAGATCATTCGGATTCAACAACTCCATCACCCAGTCAGGAGAGCTTGTCATTAGTTGCTGGTTCTTCAGAAGGATTGAGGCAGCGTACCCTTCCACAAGCACAAACTGACCCTGCCCAGAGTCATCAGTTTCCATATGTAATCCAAGGGTAAGTGAAAATGTGGGTTATAATTAGGTCCCTCTAAAAAAATATTAAAAACACTTACTTTTGATTTTTTCATGATAGTATCTTTTTGATTATTAAAGTACATTTGAAATTTATTTACTTATTTTTCAAGTATTTTCACATGCTTCATATATAAACAGATGTAATAGAAATAAAAGTAGCCAATTACTAAAAGTGAGAAGCTTAAAAAAAGCAACAAAACAGAAAGTATCAAAGAATATTAAATGCTGACTAAGTGTATTATGTCACAACAGTGTATAGTTGATTGGCTGAATGAATATACAAGTTGTTTTATCTTTTTCAAAACTTCATATATTACACAATGAAATATTTCCCCCATAATTCACCCCCATGTTCGCCAACACGTCCTCTTCTCCAACTTCATGTATTTCTTTGTTTTGCTCTTGAAAATTTCACTAAGTCCAGTTAGTGCTTCCCATATATGCATGGATGCAGGGCATCCACTGGAGCAGAGGAGCCCTAGCAGTGGCCGTCTCCTCAATAAAGAATGGCTTTCCCCAGCATCTGTCCACTCTCAGGAGCTCCTAAGGGGTTTTGCCTGGAGGTCTTATGGTTGGATGCTCTTGTGTAAGTCTTGGTCTTGTGCAAGTAACACAGCTGCAGGGAGATCATTATTACTGTAACTGTGTCATGTCCACAAGACTGTTGCACAGCAGTCTCAGACCTCACCCAAGCACCACATTCCTTCCACCTCTTCTTTCCAGATGTTCCCTTTAGCCTCTGTGGTGGTGTGATGTGTAAATAGGTGTCCCAATTAGAGCGAGCTGTCACACTTTACTCTCAACACTTTTGTTTAAATGTCCATCTCTCTATTRGCTGACTGACTAAAACAAATTTTCTGATCAAAGTTAAGAGCAGCTCAGGACTATGGGAACAAACATAAATATTTAGGTGTCTTAGTTAGGGTTTTATTTCTTGAAAGACAYTGATATGCAGCCAACAGTCACAGGTAAAGTGCATCTTTCAGATAGAGAAAGCTCTCTTTCAGGTCAGCGAGCAGAATTTTGGAGAATACTATTTGAACCTGTGCGGTATAGGAAAGCAGAATGTATTACTGGGTATTTTCGTTGTGTGCTTTTGAATGTAACAGTGATAACTGTTGTACATTGTAACATTGTGTATCACACCATGTTTGATACACAGTCCTACAGTGCTGATGGAGCTGGAAATATAAAAGCAGGTGGTAATGGGGGTGATGTAACCAAAGAGGTTTGGTAGACAGAAAAGCAGAAACAATTCATATGGCTTAAAACTTTTATCAAAATTCATTTTTCTTAATATAGGAAAGCAAAGATGGATATTAAAATGCAACGAACCCCATTTCTCTAATATTTCTTGAATATGAAGTCTTTCCTACTTCCTGTCAAAATAAGTGCTTAGACAAAGCTGGTTATAGATGTCTTAAAGTGTCTTGTTTTATGAACCCTTTTGTCTTAAGAAAATGATTACTAGGGCTGGAGAGATGCGGCAGTTAAGAGTACTTGCTTGTATAGAGGACCCAACTTCACTGGCTATCACTGTGTTAAGGAGCTTTTAACCACCTTTAACTCCAGCTGCAGGGGGATTGATACCCTCTACTAGCCTCTGTGGGC
>BDUI01018450.1:33871-44616 GCA_002335545.1 Apodemus speciosus
GCAGGACCAGCAGTTGTATCTCATTTGCTTCAGTTGGTAGATAAGAAAGACTTGCTGGAGAACATGTCTGAAATTGAGGATTATGTAAATCGCCCTCCAGAATCTTCCCGGATAATGCAGGCAGTTAAGGAACTGTGGCAGGTATCTCCTGAATCTTTCTCTTCATTCGTTTCAGAATATTTATTGATCATTGCTCTAAACTTTGCTTATGAAAGCAACACGGTTGCTGCATGCTCTCCATTTATCTTACAATTCCTTCGAGGGAGAACACTGGCTTTGAAAGTACTGAATTTACAGTACTTTAGGGACYACCCRGAAAGYSTGTTACTGSTGAASAGTTTAGAAGTCTTAATACAGGGAAATAAAATTCCAACTGTTGTAGATCACTCAGTCATGGAAAAATGTTTTGAAACATTACAGCCACCAACTATAGATCAGGACTATGCATCTGCCTTTGAAAACATGAAGGAATGGGCAAAAAAATTCTCTGAAAATGAAGAGAACATAAAGAGTTTTAAGAAYATCCACCCCTCATATCCACCTAAAATAAGCTCTGGCTATTGGAAACTGTCCCCCAAGCCATACAAGATCCCCCGCCTGGATGTTGGAGTGAACAACAAGGGACCAGCAGACCAAGCACTGCTCCAGGTCCTAATGGAAGTCTTCTCAGCTTCACAGAATATCGAGCTCCGATTATTCAACAGCAGCGGCTTTCTTGAAAGCATCCGCCCAGCTCTGGAGCTGAATAAGACCTCGATCACAAAGTGCTCCATGTCCAGGGTGGAGCTCAGCACAGCAGAACAGGAGCTGCTTCTCACCCTGCCTGCCCTGCAGACGCTTGAGGTCTCAGAGACAAACCAGTTACCAGGTATCCCTGAGTGCATTCATGTAACAATTCTGCTTGACACTGTATTTTCTCATTCTTAGCTTAGATTAATGAAACTTTTTGATAGGAGAGATCTTAACACCTTTTTATTGTTTAGGATGTGTTTAGGGCAACAGAAGGCCCTGAATCATAGAATCAGGTTTCTAATAACTCAGACAACACTAGGAACATAGTACCACTAGTAGTTCATCTTTCAAGGTCCTTATAAGGGTGTTTCAATGACTTCTTATCAGTAAATTGTGGATTTTGGGTAAGATGATGCTGGAGAATCATGTATTTGGCTTCTCCAAAGAAAATACTATGGGCAAATGATTTTTATGTCTTCTAAGCAATAGTTTCTAGGATATATCTCTTCTTTATAATGGTTTCTTTGAAAAAGTATTTATTTCAGTGTGTRTGTGTGTTGTGTGTAGTTGCCCTCAGAAATGTAAGAGAGTGTCAAAGTTTTGGAGTTGTGGCTATGGGTTGTTGTGAGGTGCTGGGAACCTTACTGGATTCTCTGCCAAACAACCAGAACATGTAGTTGTGGAGACGTCTTTTCGGCTCTCAGAGTTTTCTATCTTTCATTCCATTTATTTCTAAGTTCTTATACCATGGGAAATATTTGACTTAAAATTTTGTAGTTGTTAGTAGCAGAGCTTTGGTATTTCAGCCTGCTATATGCTTAAGTATGCTTTGGTCTGTCTCTACCATCCTTTAACTTTTTAATAATAATTTGTGTGTTGAGAGGATAATTATATCATTTCCTCCTTTCATTTCATTCCTGCAAACCTTTCCACAAAACCCCTCCTTGCTCATTTTCAAACTCATGGCATTTTTTAAAAAATTAATTGTTGATATATGTATATATATATAATCCTAATATTCATTCATACATACCTACATATGTATGTATATACATGTGTATATGTGCTAACTACTCTAGTGCCTCCTTAGTCTGTAAATTGCTACTTGTATGTATGATTTCAGGGCTCACCATTTGGTAACAATTAGATAACGAATTGGTTTGCTCTTCCTTGGGGAAGACTCTTTCTCCTTTTATCAGCATCTCCTAGTTTCCTGTATGYCCCCCACCTGACTCCACTTCTTTGATTCTTTCATCTAGATCCTCTACTTTATTTGAAATCCTTGTGTTCTGTCTTCTGCTTGATTCATTCTACTTGTAAGTCTTTTCTTTGAATTTTCTAGTGGGCTGTTGGGTTTTCATTCTCATATACATTTCACTTGAGTCCTCCTCAGTGTTTCTATCTTTTTATTGAATTTATTTTCAAAATCTGGATTTTCTTCAGTCCATCAGCCTTATACTTGTGAGTGTTTAGATCTAGAGGTTGGTTATGGCTCAGCTGCACACAAGAGGATGAACTGGTATGCAAGGTCTGCATTCTGGTATGAGCTTGGAGTCATGGGTGTATGTGGACTGTTGTGGTTGGCTTGAGGTGGGGCGCATCAGGAAAACTCACCCAGGTAGACCCCAGAGAGGGATGTGTAGGACCTGGATGGATAGAGAGGTTCCATGTGCTCTGAGAGTGTTCTGAAGGTTGAGGGCAGGTGGGGAGGCAGGGTGGTTCACAGCAGAAGTCTAGAGGCTGGTAGTGATACAGGCAAAGGTGGCTATACTAGTATCAGACATTGCATGTGGGACTGAGTCTAGATCTAGGGTCGTATGGATAGGATAGTGGATGGGAGGATGGCAGACTTACCTGGATAGACTTTCAAAAATGATGTGCAGGCTTGCAGGAGAGCTTCTGAGTTACATTTCTATATAAGTCTCAGGTAGGAGTTGAAGTATAACCTTTCCCATGTGCAAAACCAGTTGTTTTCAGTTGTCATGCTGTTGGTTATAGAGATGTCTTATTTACTTTTGTGGGACCAGCACAGGCTTCCTCTACAGCCTCTGATCAGCAGATGCTGCAGAAGGCAGTATCTTCATGCATGTGCTTCCTAAACAGATGTTAGGATGACTGAAGATCATGGCACCTTAAGAACTTGAACTTGGGGCTCTTGAGTGATGGGAGCTAGGTTCTGCTTTCCAGATCAGCTCTTCTCTAACTTGGACAAGTTCCTGGGCCTGAAAGAACTGTCTGTGAGACTACATGGCAAACTGGATGTGCTCTCAGTCATTCCTGGAGAATTCCCAAACCTCCATCACATGGAGAAGTTGTCTATCCAAACATCCATGGAGTCTGATCTCTCCAAACTAGGTAAGGACGGTGCTGATCTCTAGTTCATGTCCAGCTAGAAAAACTCCTTGGCTAGTAATTGTTAGAACCATTAAATCATCATTAGTTAAAACTTCCCTGGGGCCTGACAGCATGAACTGTGTCCATGGGAAGGGGTGGGATCAGTGCTCCTAATCTTTAAGAGGTCAGAGATTTATTTTGTAACCTGAGTCTTTAACATGTCAGGAACTGTCCTGAGCACTGTACAGATACTACCTCTTTCCTCCTACCCACTCTGTGAGAGAAGGCATAATGATTATTGCTGATGGTCAGTTGGGGAACTGAGGTCATTGACTACTAAGGTTTATCCAGCTACAAAAGTGTATCTTCCAACAGAAGATCTGAGTGCACAGCCTGAGTTGTACATTCCTAACCCTTCTTCTCCACAGCAGTGTCAGGAGTTCTCTTCTTTTAGGCTATTTTAATCCCACGTGCTGATCTYCCTGCTCAGAGGTAAGGAATCTGACTGGGAGCAGTGGAAGTGTTGCAGCTCTGAAGGGAAAGGCTTCCCCTATAAAAATTCTGCTCCAGCAGCCTGGACATTTCCCCAATGCAAGTGTTTCAGCTCTGCTCCTTTTGGGGGAGGTTTCCCCAGAGAAAGCTCTGTTCAGGTAAAAGTGTTACAGTTCTGCTCTGAAAGCCATCCTTGCAATCTGGAGCTGAGAAATGCTACACACTCACACTGCACAAAAACAAAAACAAAAACAAAAAAACAAAGCAAAACCTCACACAAGAGATTTATTGAGACGCAAAACCCCAGTAGAGTGGCTGCCTCTTCTCAGATGAGACACATTGAAGAACTGGGCAGAACACAGAGTTAATATAGCATTTTTGGCAGTGGGGGAAACCTAGCTTTTCCAAGGAGGCCTGGGATTGGAGGGATTGTGTGGCYTGATCACTGGGCCAAGCTCAGGGATTGGTGCATTTCTTTACTTTTAGGCATGGACTGGCCACTTTTCTGCCTTGAGGGTTTACAAAGTTTACAAAGGTGGTCCACAGATTTTGAGTTGGTGTGAATAGCCAAGCAAGCAGTTTGGATCTTTCTATCCTTTACTCTCCATTCCAGCCTCAAGTTGACAGACAGCTATGCAGCTATCTTCAAAGAACATGTCATTTAGCAAAATGAGTACAGCACCATGGGATCCTTAATTTTTAAAAACACTGAACACCAAAGAAATGTAACCTGGAACAGTATGGTAGATTTGTATGCCAAAAAGTTACTTGAGAGAAGCTTGGGGGCTCATCCCTGTAATCCCCAAATTTGGGAGGCTTAGGATGGTGGACTGTCACAACATGAAAGCCAGCCTAGCTCTGCAAATGTAGTTATTTCCAGGCTTGTCTGAGATACAGTATGAGACACTGTCTGAAAAGAAACAAGGGAAAGCAAACAAAAACCTTTTGTAGGTAGGTAAGATGCATCAGCAATTAAAGGTACTCGCTAAGCCAGGCAACTCCAATGCCATATGGTGGATCCATATGGTGGATGGAAATAGCAAGTTTCCCAAATTTCCCCCTGACGTCGCCATATGTGGTAAGGTAGATGGATGATCCCCCACAGCCCACATCACAAACATAGTCAAAAAATGTTACACATTTTTAAGTTATAGTTCAGAATTGTCATTCCTTTTATGTTACTCTGCCCATAATTTCTAATGTGTCAGTCTAGTTGAAAAGTTCTTTTATTCCATGTTTTTTCTAATCTGAAGGTAGACCATAAACTATTTGCTATCCATCCTAAGTATAAGGTGCTTTGCTTCTGTAGTTGATCTGCCTATCTGGGTTGCTCTTGGGAAGAAGCTGAAGTCTGCTGTTTAGTACCTCATAGTAAAACAGGGACAGGCTAGGTAAAGCAGCCTTTGTTCTATTTCAGCAGGGAATTGAGCAACTCTATATCTCGGGGAGAAAAGGGGAGGGAAACCTGCCTCTTCTCTCAACACTGGTATAACTCTCAGAGTGTGTGATAACATGGTATAAAAGTTCACTAGGAGTTTGTACATAAATTCAGGTCATAAATTGAATAAGAGGTTTATAACAGAATGTCAACATGCATATCCTCTAGGAGTAGTTATCTGGCTAAACATTCATCATTTGTCAATAGCTTGCAGGTGCATGAAAAGTAAAAAAAAAACTACAACTGAGCTGTCTTTGAAGTTTAGATAGATAAACCAAGTCAATATTGTATCTCCTATCTTCGCCTCTGTGGTGTATATCTTATTATGACCTCTATATCTTGGGGAGGTTATATGGTTTTTATAACCCCTTGGAATGTGCTCTAGGTTTTAGAAGTCTGTTTTTATCCTAGAAGCATTTAAGAGGTTCTGTGATAAAGGGGATCCAGTGTCTTTGTCTGCTTTGCCATTTTGAAAGGATGGTGACCCTAGCATGCTAGTTTTTCCTGTAGAATAAAYRCTCTTTGTTTTTGCATTCTATCTGAGTCTAGGATCTTCACTCAATGATTTTACAACACTTACATAGTGTGGAAACACAGAGATGTTACACTGGTGACACTGAAGGTGAAATACAGGAACAGAAACCTGATCCAGAGAGGGGTAGGAACCTGTCCCAGGTCATGTACTCACTAGTCAATTGGAGAAGCCTGGCACAAGCCCAGTATAGTCTGACACCTAAATACTGTGTTACTGCCTGCTTAATCAGTGTGGCTGTACCTCATGGGTCAACGGGTCAACTTTGACAGAAATTTTGTGCCCTTCTTTAATTTTTCAACATCTTTTATCTTTTCCAGTTAAATTGATTCAGAACTCTCCAAATCTCCATGTTTTCGATCTGAAATGTGATTTCCTTTCAAATTGTAATTCTCTCATGGCTGTGCTTGCTTCCTGCAAGAAACTCAGAGAGATTGAGTTTACTGGACGATGCTTTGAAGCCATGCCCTTTGGTAAGAACTGAACAGGTTTGACTTCAGATGCTCCTTTGCAGAGTCATTAAATACTTGAGAACTACATGCCACTCATGACATGGGAACTGTGAGCACACCTGATCCTCAGTGAGGCTCTCACAACAACTAATGAGCTACAGTTAGTACACTACAGTTTAAACATAAACAACTGTTTAAACATTTCATTTTCAGAATTGTGTCCTCTCCTTTGTCATAGTTATTCAGTCTGAATATTATATCACCTTTTGCCATTTTTCAAATTCTCTGTGCCATAGGAAATATATCTGACCTAACTGAATTTTATTTTCTCTTTCCTAGTCAACATTTTGCCAAATTTTGTTTCTCTAAAGATAATGAATCTTAAAGGCCAACAATTTCCAGATAAAGAAACAGCAGAAAAGTTTGGTAAGTTTACCTATGAACCTATAACAAAGCAAGCTGTGTGCAGTTGTCCCTTGACATCTGTGACAGTTGGGTCCAGGACATGTTCTTGCTGTAAACACTAGAAGATCCTTTATGATATAAAATGGTAGTAAACTGTAAAGTTTGCCCCTGACCCCACACATCCTCCATATACCTTAAGCCATCTCTCCATTTCCTATAATGCCTAATGTAATGTAAATGCTATGTAAACAAGTGTTACACTGTGTTGTTCTCTGAATAGCAAAGAGGGGGAAATATCAGTACATATTTGGTGCAGACACAAGGTTTAAAAATGAAGTCTGTGGTTGGTGGAATGGGCCAGCCATGCTGGTCCTTTGGAGGACACAATAGTGATACTCAGTCTTACCTTCCCCACAAACGCACTCCCCAATACCATTACTGCTGTTCCTACACATCCTCATATTTAATCTCATTGAATGAAATATTCTGAGACTCACTGACTTTTTAGAATATAATTTCGTCATGATGACACTGTATAACTTTATTGTTCCATATCCACTCTAAAATGATAGGTATTTTTTGTTTCAAAGGCTTCTGGAATACATACACATACATACATGACTCTCTATATGGGAACATACTTATTTTGTTCAATCTGATTGTTTTTTTAACCTAAAATAGTGTATACATATATAATGTATATATAAAATGTTTAAATATTTTTGAGTGAAGAAATCATTATGAAGCCCACTGTGATGTTGCACACCTTTAATCCCAGCTCTCCATAGGAAGACGCAGTAGAATTTCTGAGTTTGAGTCCAGCTTAGTGTACAGATCAAGTTCAAAGAAAGCCAGGGCTAACCAGGAAACCCTGCCTCCACAGACCAAAGCCCAGGGAAATAAAAAGGTAAGAAAGAAAGGATAGAAAGAAAGGAAGGAAGGGAGGAAGGAAGGAAGGAAGGAAGGAAGGAAGGAAGGAAGGAAGAAGTGATTGTGAAAATAGTGACTGTTCTTGGGAAGAACTATAAAGTTAAAATCAGAGGAAGACAATGGAGGTGTAGGGTGCAGAGTGGCTTCTCCACAGTTCTCAGAGTGCATGGGTGCATAAGGAGATCTGGACTTTCTCCTTGCTTCTTTATCTTCCTTTTAGACTATGACTCTTTGTGTGTGTGTGTGTGTGTGTGTGTGTGTGTGTGTGTTTTGTTTGTTCATATTGGATAGATAAGTCAGTGTGCTCAAAGAGCAGGAAATTATTGACGTGTCCTCATAGATTGTTGTATATTTTTGTATGTAGCTATGCTGTGGCATGTGAATGCCATTCAGAGGACAACAGGTTGGAATCAGTTCTCTTTCCTCCATTTAGACTCAGGCATGGCTGTGTATGCCTTACTCCCAAGCTGTCTCACCTGCTCTGACCCATAAACACAGAAGTTCTGAATACGTTTACAGACAAGCAAATCTCCACTCACACAGACTCACATTCTTTACCACAGTCACCCAAGGGACTGGAAAGCATGCTTGTAGTAATGAACACAAGTACCCAGATGTTGTGCCTATTAAGGTTGGAAACAGTTTTCTTTTATTTATTTAATTTWATTTTATTTTATTYAATATATTCTTTATTTATATTTCAAATGATATCCCCTTTCCTGGATCCCCCCTCCCTGAAAGTCCCATAAGCCCTCTTCCCTCCTCCTGTTCCCCAATCAACTCCTTCCCACTTCCCTGTCCTGGTATTCCCCTACANCCCCCTCCCTGAAAGTCCCATAAGCCCTCTTCCCTCCTCCTGTTCCCCAATCAACTCCTTCCCACTTCCCTGTCCTGGTATTCCCCTACAATGCAGCATCGAGCCTTTCCAGGACCAGGGGCCTCTCCTTTCTTCTTCTTTGGCATCATTTGATATGTGAATTGTTCCTTGGGTATTCCAAGCTTCAGGGCTAATTTCTGCTTATCAGTGAGAGCACACCATGTGTATTCTTTTGTGATTGGGTCACCTCACTCAGTATGATATTCTCCAGTTCCACCCACTTGCCTAAGAATTTCACGAATTCATTGTTTTTAATAGCTGAGTAGTATTCCATAGTGTAAATACACCACATTTTCTGTATCCATTCCTCCCTTGAGGGACATCTGGGTTCTTTCCAGATTCTGGCTATTATAAATAGGGCTGCTATGAACATAGTGGAGCATGTATCCTTATTGCATGCTAGGGAATCCTCTGGGTATATGCCCAGGAGTGGTATAGTGGGGTCCTCTGGTAGTATCATGCCCAGTTTCCTGAGGAAATGTGAGACTGATTTCCAGAGTGGTTGTACCAGCTTGCAACCCCACCAGCAGTGGAGGAGTGTTCCTCTTTCTCCACATCCTTGCCAGCACCTGTTTTCTCCTGAGTTTTTGATCTTAGCCATTCTCACTGATTTGAAGTGAAATCTCAGGTTTGTTTTGATTTGCATTTCTCTGATGACTAACGAGGTTGAACATTTCTTTAGGTGCTTCTTTGCCATTCGCTATTCCTCAGGTAAAAACTCTTTGTTTAGCTCTGTACCCTATTTTTAATAGGATTATTTGGCTCTCTGAAGTCTACTTTCTTGAGTTCTTTGTATATCTTGGATATTAGCCCTCTGTCAGATGTAGGGTTGGTAACAATCTTTTCCCAATTTGTTGATTGCCATTTTCTCCTTTTGACAGTGTCCTTTGCCTTACAGAAACTTTGTAATTTTATGATGTTCCATTTGTTAATTCTTGATCTTAGAGCATAAGCTACTGGTGTTCAGTTCAGGAAAATTTCCCCTGTGCCCATGTGCTCAAGGCTCTTCCCCAGTTTCTTTTCTATTAATTTTAGTGTGTCTGGTTTTATGTGGAGGTCCTTGATCCACTTGGACTTGAGCTTAGTACAAGGAAATCAGAATGGATCGATTTGCATTCTTCTGCATTCTGACCTCCAGTTGAACCAGCACCATTTGTTGAAAAGGCTATCTTTTTTTTCTCTTTTTTTTATTGGATATATTCTTTATTTACATTTCATTTCCCTTTTCCTGGTGAAAGGGCTATCTTTTATCCACTGGATGGTTTCTGTACAAAGAGCTAGTATGATTCCTTTTCCTGAGAAGTAGCTTGTTCATGAAAGATCACCTAGAGGCTGGGAGTAGTAACACATGCTTGTGATCCTGGAATGATGAGGCAGGCAGGAATCCTGGAATTTTGAGGCATTGCCTCAAAACTGCCAAGCCAAACAAACCAGTCAGTTAACCCAATTTAATGAGCCCCCAGTGCATATTATTGTGACCTCTGGTGTCTGTCCTTACTGAGATTGACTTTACATCTGACTTGCTGTTTAAACATATATGGCAAGAACAGGACCCAGAGCTGAGTTCTCATGACTGGCACTATAGAGTTGCTAGCAGCAGAGTTTTCTTTGCTTTCAGATAAACAAGAAGGCAAAACCAAGGTCATATTCCCCTCCCCCCTTTCTCTCTCTCTGTTCGTGTGTGTGTGTGTGTGTGTGTGTGTGTGTGTGTGTGTGTGTGTTGCCATTTTATCCAGGATGTTAGGCAATTATTTTATAACTGAGCCAACTCTAAAATCCTGGAACTTGTGTTCATGTAAGACCCACGAAAAGGGGAAACCCCCACTCAAGTCTCTGGATAAAGCGACGCCCAAAGAATCAGCCAAAGACTGTTCTTGCTGCAACCCACACGAGACTTTTATTTGGGGGGGGCCAGTGCACTGGGATCGACTCATAACCACACAGGGTCAGAGGAGTTTGATGTCTAGGGTCCAGAGCAAGGGGTTTTTAAAACCAAAAACCGCAGAAGGGGAAGGGCTTGGGGAATTCAGATCATGGGGCAATGCATCCCATCCCTGGGGACCAGGTGTAACTGCATTCCGCAAGATGGATTAACTGCATTCCACCAGATAGGTTGGGCAAACATCAACTATCTATAGAATGCAGAACAACCTTTGTGGTTAGCTAGTTCCTGGAATAGAGGTCACGGGAGAAAGAGGGGAGGTAGGGATACAGAGTACGGACTTAAGATTTTTACAAAATGGTGGCACTCTGGCCTTCCAAATCAGGATTTTCTGGTGGTAAATAAACAAAATTTCAAGACAGGATCTTTCATTCTAAATAAAATCTTGTCTATAGGAACACTGGGAAGGGGGAAGGCAAAGATAAGTCTAGAACATTGTTTTTGTTTTCAAAGTCTTGTAAAAACTTTCTGCAAGGCCACAGAAATAGAATAGAGATCATGTGATCTACAGAATGTCATGCTTCCAGCGGATGGTGTAAAGCTGTCAGAGCAGAGGACCATGCTTTGCAAAGAGGGTGGCTCTCCTCAGACTGGATCGCTGGGTGACAGAT
>BDUI01018459.1:18032-35649 GCA_002335545.1 Apodemus speciosus
TACTCTCCTGTGCATGGCTGTGTTGGACCCTCGTGGCTTTTCTCCCAGCTCATTCTCTTTGTTCATAAAAATCATTTTTATTTGGGTGACGGAACACATGAGGCCTTGGATGCCGGGTCTGCAGCCAGGGCCAAGCAGT
The DNA here is from genome assembly GCA_002335545.1 of Apodemus speciosus. Taxonomy (NCBI): domain Eukaryota; kingdom Metazoa; phylum Chordata; class Mammalia; order Rodentia; family Muridae; genus Apodemus; species Apodemus speciosus. Next base: position 18,172 of record BDUI01018459.1, read on the forward strand.
GTAGAATGTTCCGTGTCTTCCTAGACTCTCTGGGTGACACCCTGGTGCTTCAGGCCAGTCAAGGCATCACGTGGCTTCCCGCACCTGCAGCTCACTCATGAGCATTGGAGACTGAGGCTGAGTCCACAGATGCCAGAAGTTCTTCGCGCTGGCCTCATTAGATCAAGAACTGGAGAGCAGGGAAAAAAGCATCTCCAGGCTAACCTGGTGACCATCGAGCAGGGAGCGCTCAGTAGTGCTGGTTGKGCTGTGTTGGAGCAGAGAAAGTTACCACCTGTAGGATGCCGGGCATTGGCCAGAGACAGCAGTCAGTCTCTTCTTGGGAACATGAGTTTTTAGGAGCTCGAGTTTGTGACTCACAGCTTTCGCTACTGGCTCAGTTATAAACAATATGTGATCTGGTTTTGACTGGTGAGGCCCTCTGCTTTAAGTGTGAATGATATTTTTTTTTCCTTCTTGGTATGGGTGTTTGCCTGCCTGTGTGTCTCGTGTGTCTGAGCTGCCACGTGGATGTTGGGAATTGAATCTAGGTCCTCTGCAGGAGCAGCAGTGCTTCTAACTGAATCATGGCTCCAGTCATCCCCAGACGTGAATTTTGGTTCTCACTTTCACATGCTTGCATTTGCCTTTCAGTGGGTRTACTGATGTTCTCTTTCCAATGTTGCAGTGATAAAAAGCAAGCCAGAAGATTGAATTACCCTCTCAGCTCCTTTCTCTCCTCCAGTCTGTCTCTGTAGGCATCTGTCCTCAGCCATGGAGATAGGTCTGCTGTTTCCATGAGTCCTGTGCTCCCAGGCTGTGCTTCCGGCCTCCCACCGTGTGCCCGGCCGTAGGGTGGGGAGTAGTGAGAAGGGTGCTGGTGTCACAAGCCACTGAAGTGGGAAGCGGGGGTGAGCATGCAGGTGACAACCTCAGTGGTGGAGTTACAGTCTCTTCTTGGTGTTGGGAGCAGGTGTTGGTAGGACCAGCACTCTCCTTAACATTGTAAAAGGTGCAGCCTGCTACTCAACCTGCCTTGCCTGCTGTCGTAAGGAGGGTGGAGGGAGCTCACCCTGGCATACCTCCTTGGCAGATAGTTGTGAGAATAAATGAGATAGTACCTAACACCAGCGAAGAGTAGGCACTTAGTAGACATTGAAATCAAGATTTTTGACGTCCCAGCTCTAAAAGACGTCGCATATAGCGTGAGTCTGTAGGAAAATCTATAAGTGGGTGTTGGCAAAGATAATGGGGGCCAAGAACTTCCAGTCACTTCTGTGTCTCTTGAAACAGGTTTCTGAGGGGACATCAGGACCCATGCAATAGGATCTTGGGGTTTTTTTGTTGTTGGTTTTGTTTGTTTGTTTTGTTTGTTTTTTTGTTTTTCGAGACAGGGTTTCTCTGTGTAGCTCTGGCTGTCCTGGAACTCACTTTGTAGACCAGGCTGGTCTTGAACTCAGAAATCCACCTGCCTCTGCTTCCCAAGTGCTGGGATTAAAGGCATGCACCACCACCGCCCCGCTGCAATAAGGGTCTTGGAAATAAGTCTCATTTACAAGTGGTCACTTTGCAAATGTTTTCTGAGAGCATTGCCTGGTTTTATTGTAATTGTGAGCTTTCCATCCTCACCCAAATTCCCAAGATAACAACTCTGAGATTGAATCACTCATGACTCAGTGCCTCGGCCAGAAGCCTCGGCTAGTTCCCCTGTCCTTGTATGTCATTACCCCTGTTTACTCCACGTCCTGCCACGTGGCTCGGTACCTCTTCTTAGGTTCATTGGCCCATCTCCATCAGTGAATCTCCTTCCTGTGTCTGACTATCCCAGAATTCCCTCTCTTCCCGCTGACAGGTGAAGCTTCCATACAGTGCACAAGAGAGTCTCTATGCTTTGTTTTGATGTGTACAGAGGTTTGCCTGAGGGGTAAACCTGGAGGTGGAGTTGGTCAGACTAGCCTTGGAGAAGTAGCCAGCCCAGGTCCATCAAGAGTGTGCAGAAGGCTCACTGATGGACCCACCACTGGTGGTAGAGCTTAGCCAGGAAGAACACTGTYCACCTAGTCTAGTAACCTGGGATGAGGGTAAGCCAATCATACATATATAATTTTATGTGAATGAGTGTTTTATCTACTTGTGGGCCGGAAGAGATCAGAAAAGGGCATCCAGATACCCCGGTTATCCCAAGTTAGGGATGGTGTTATAAGCCTCCATTGGATGATGGGGTCAATTCTCTACTTCCAGTTTGGGTCCCAGAGATCAGACTCAGGTCATAAGACCAGTAGCAAATGGCTTTTCCTATTGAGCCATTTTACTAGCCCTCATTAACTCATTTAAACTCCAGCAAAGACTGAGGCAAGGGAATTTCTGTGAATTTGAGGGCAGCCTGAATTCCTGAGTGAGATTCTGTCTCACTCAATCTCTCCCTAAAAGTTGCCGCTTGGACTTTTATAACCCAGACCTTTTRTTATCCCAACAGGAGGAGGCCCCTATTCCCTGTCTCAATGGCACCGAATCACACTTTCTYGGCTAGTGACCAGGTGCTCCATGGACAGCCCCAAGATCAAGAAAGACCTCACTGACCCCTAGTGATGAAATGAGTTTGGTTTACAAAGCTTACGTTAGGGACTAGAAGTAATAATACACATCTTTAATGCCAACACTTGGGAGGCAGTTAGAGACCAGTTGGCCTAGTGCGCATAGTGAATTTCAGATCAGCCAGAGTCACATAATAGAGAGAGAACCCTTCCCCCAGCAAAACAAACAACAAAATACAAACCCTTGCGTTGTAGAAGAACATCAGCTCCCACATTCTAAACATGCCCGATGGAACATGGTAGTGTGCACATGTTATAAATGAGTGTAATTTTTTTTTAATGTAAGCTTTCAAGCTATTAAGATTTTGAAAAGAACTGGTCTCAGTTGAGGGGTCTCATCCTCAGGCTCAGAATGAGCTGATCTGGAATATCAAAGATGAGCTGAAGAAAGCGTGTTCCACCAACGACCTGAAGGAGCTGCTCATCTTCAACCAGCAGCAAGTTCCGTCCGGAGAGTCCGCGGTGAGTGCCCTTTGTGCTGTGGGGACACACGGCAGGCCCTGCGAGAAGTCAAGGCTCCATGGTGTTGCATGGCAGTAACTTATCCTGTGCTGCAGGATATTTGATCACCCCTGAGATTATGTTATTTACTTGGAAAAACCTGTTTCTAGTTAGGGTGTGGCTCATCCCTAGCACATACCTTTAATCCAAGAGCCTTCTGATTGGTGTGGTGGGAGTAGAGGGCAGAGACATTCAGTTTGAGGGATTTTTGAAATGGCATAGTGTGGAAAGCTTCATTTTGGGACCTCAGCTGAGGAGGAAGGTCACCTAGGTGTTTTCTCTGCCTCTCTGCGCACCAGACATCTGGCTCCCAAGTCTTTATTGGTAAAATCCAGTGTTTAATGAGATTTTGTTTAAATCAATCCTGATCACCATCTCCTTCAGCCAGTAGGCTACCCCGGTCATACCATACATGGCCACGTGTTTGTCCTGGTTTASAACCAGGTGGGCATGTGCCTTTGCCTTGGATTTCTATCACTCTCCTGAGAACTGCTGTCACATGTCCCAGGGCTGCTAAGCTCACCCTGCACCTACTTGGGTCACTTCTTGTGTGGTAGAGTGTTTGCTGCAGGAACCCTTCACTTGGAGATAAGAACTCAAAAAGTCCCAGGCCTGGGCTGTTGTAAGCTGGCACCTGGGCTGTGGTAATGAACRCCCAGAGACGGCCTCTTCCCGGAGAATAGACCCTGGGTGAGAGTTTCTCCGTCTGCTTCGGTAGTTGTCCTTTCCTGAGCCCCTGCTCTCTGGCATGGTTTCAGATCTTGGACCGAGTTGCTGATGGCATGGCATTCGGTGCCCTTCTGCCCTGCGAGGAGTGTTCAGGCCAGCTGGTCTTCAAGAGCGATGCTTATTACTGTACTGGAGATGTCACTGCCTGGACCAAGTGCATGGTCAAGACCCAGAATCCCAGCCGAAAGGAATGGGTAACTCCAAAGGTAAGGTTGGGGAGCATCGTGGAATCTGTCAGCAGGAGAACATGACCCCTCCACCTGGACAGGTCCATGCTCCATGTCCCAAGATGACAGTCCATGTTTCTCACCCTTCTCGTGATCAGTACTAAGTAGAGACAGTTCTCTCTGTTCACTGCTGTGATTAATTACACTCCCCCTCCTGGTCTTTCTCCGCCTTGGCCCGAGTAGCCACCCTGTAGCCAGCCTGTTCTCTCACGTTTAGAATCTCGACATGTCCGCTTTACTCCCTCAGAGCACTGCATGCCCTTTGCTGCCTTTGGCGGTGACAGTTGTAAGGTGACAATGAGGAGAAATAGCCATCAGATGCAGACTGTGTGCTTATGTCTTTTTTTGGGGTGGTGCTGCAAGATATGTTACAGTCTGGTGATGCTTGCTGTCCCCATGCGGTGTGGAGTTCATGACTATATTATTCCACCAGGTGCTTACCTCAGACTAAAAGTCAGTTCCATGATGTTCCCTAGAACCCTCGTGGCCTTTCCTGTCTGAGTCTCTGTACCTCAGGTTCCTGTAGGCTAAGGTTGTGTTACCAGATGCCTGTGGCCAGGCAACTCTGCTGTTGGCTCTTGGCAGACCTGTCAGGGTCCAGCCTACACCTGTCCCGAGTACCCCTCCTCCTGGCTCTTGTGTGCTGTACTCAGTTCTTGAGGGCAGAAATCCTCTAACCTTCCTGTGCCGCGTGGCATGGTGAGTGGAGTCTGAGTGTCTGGTACCTTACTTACCATTCACTGAGTGTGGGCACAGCTTACCTTTCTGTTTAGATACTCTGGAGCACAGGACTTGCTCTTCACCAGACATCCTCAAGTGACCAACCTCCCTAGGGCAAGGCCTACTGTAAGTCGCAGAATAATTATAATTAATGATTACGATAATGATGAATAATTCACAGTAAATGCAAGAAGGCTCACAGCGGGCTCCTCCCTAAAAAGCAAGTGACTTAGCCTTGTCTCCTTTGGGAAACTGTCACTGGGTGTGTTTTGGTGCTTGGATTTGGATCCTGCACACCCACCCCACTATAAATGCCCTGCACCAGCGTGGTGCATCCTGAGAGCTGATAAGCCTACATTGACACAGCATCACCCAAAGTCTGTAGGTTACATTAAGGCCCACTCTTGGCCTTGTGCAGCTTGTGGGGTTTGATAAACTAGAATGAAAAGTAAGCACCAGGAAAGCATCTCTTGGTGTTCTCCTTGTCTTTCCTCTTTCATTCAGCCTCTGGAAACCACTGATCTTTGCATCAGCATCAGTTTCTAGAACTTCTTGTGGTTAGATGGTCTAGAATGCCCTGTGCAGCCTGTCAGGGTAGCTTCCTTTACTTGGGAATGTGTAGGCAGGGTTCCCCTGTACCTGGGTAATTCATTGGATTTTGATGTTGAATAATAGTTCATTGTTTCTCTGTAGCCCTAGCTGTCTTAGAACTCAACTATGTAGACCAGGCTGGCCTAAAACCCACAGAAATCTCCCTGCCTCTTCCTCCCAAGTGCTGGGATTAAAGGTGTGCACTTGTCTGTTACCCACCTTAGCCCTGGCCTAAGTRTGCTAGTCTTAAAGGGCTTTAAGCCATGCAGTAGCACCTGATAGCACAAGATAGACAACTTAAGAGAAGTGACTTGAGGGCAGGGCGGTCCCAGCGTACCTCCTAGGTCTACTGATGGTTCTTCCACTAAACTGTCAGCTGAGGTTTTATTTTGTTTTTAATATTACCCTTAGTCAGAGAGGGACACAGGTAGAGGCTGAGGACAGCTTGTGAGAGAATCTTCCACCATGTGGGCTCTGGGCCAAACTCCAGCCTTTGGCTTGGCAGTACACACTGAGCCACCTCACTGGTGTTGTGTTCCTAAGGGTGAGGCTTTTCACCTAGGTTACCCGTAGTACCTGGATTATCAGAGATGTAGGAATAGTCCTGTGGAAACAYAACAGTAAACGTTTCTTCCTGGGAGCTTTAAATAAGCCTTCCCTATTTCATTATAGTGACTTTTAAAGGGTTATTTAATTTCACAGAACAAATCCCACTTAGTCTATTGTAAGTTTAAGAGATCTCTGATGTCTTTAAAACTAAAACTTAACTTTGTTTAGGAATTCCGAGAAATATCCTACCTCAAGAAATTAAAGATCAAAAAGCAGGACCGGCTGTTCCCTCCAGAGAGCAGCGCCCCAGCACCACTGGCACCTCCCCTCTCCGTCACCTCAGCACCCACAGCTGTGAACTCCTCTGCTCCAGCAGGTATGGCTCTGGGAAGGATTGTGGGCTGCTTGACCTGTGGGCCATACCATGCAAGGACAGCATAGTGAAGTGGACGGCCTGTGGTCTGCGCGCCATGCGGCTAGCATTCCACAGGGCATGTTCAGAGTGTACCACCAGTGTGACATCAAACAGGCCCCCAGGCTCCAAGCCTATTGTCCTCCCTGCGCCACTGACCATCAAGGGCCCGGGGAGACCCTGGCCATGGGCAGACATGACCTAGGCCACGGAAGCAGTGAGGTCAGTGCACCTTGTTGGGAACGAGGAGGATGCTTGCTCCTTCAGGCATGTGGAGACTGCTCAACTGTAAGGTGGAGGCCATGCTGGTGTGGGCAGACCGGGGGCAAGGTTCTGCTTCTGAGCACTAGCCCAGCTGCACCTAGTCTGCCCCTAACGGTGACCTCATTACCCCAAGTCTCTTCCACTGCTTGAAGCCTGGGTCTGCGTACTCACGTGGTCATTTAGGGTCTGCTTTCTGGTCCCTCCTTGTCAGGCCTTTCCTCTGCTGTCTCCTCGCTTGCAGTTCACACCCAAATCAGTGATTTTGTTCTCTGCAGAGACTTGAGTGAAATGCCGGTGGAGTCCTCAGTGTCCACCCCTTAGAAAGAACAGGCTAGAACCAGTGGTGCTTCTACCTTCAATGCACAGAAGGCCCCGTCCGTACCAACCCGGCAGTTAGTGCTGGGTTCTTGGTGCCAGCTGGCCGCCCTTTGCCTACAACAACTTAGATCAGTGTGACTGTACTGACCAGACCTTTCAGCTTTGTCAACAAGAAGTCTGATTTGCCCTTTCTAACTCAGGAGATGGGGGAAGAGAGTATGAAGGACTCGGGTCTCTCGCCGCCCACCCTTTACCTAGCGTTCTGGTCTTATCTCTAGATSCAGCCTTTCTAGTCTGCCCCTGAGCAGTCCCAGGGGAGCCCGAGTGGGTCACCTGTTCCCTGTGCAGCCTTGCCCTTCCCAGTGTTCTCTGTTGTAGAACTCATGGCTTGGGTCCTTGGGTTTGCTGTTCTGCCCTGTTTCCCCACTGCCTGTTGGCGTCTGACTTCATACGCTTTTCCCAAAGAGAAAAGAGTGAAGACCAAGGCTGGCCAGGCTCCTCTGTGGTTTCTCCTAAAGAGCTAGCTGTTTTGTCTTGGCTCCGTTCATCCTTTCCTGGGGGGGCAGAGTAGAGTAGTCCCAGTCTGACGCCTCTGATCTCTTACCCCAGACAAGCCCCTGTCTAACATGAAGATCCTGACTCTCGGTAAGCTCTCCCAGAGCAAAGACGAAGCAAAGGCCACGATTGAGAAACTCGGAGGCAAGTTGACAGGATCTGCCACCAAGGCCTCCTTGTGTATCAGCACTAAAAGTAAGTTTAGAGGGAGCGCACCTCTCAGAGATGTGCTTCAGGCTTGTATCCCTGTAGCCTGGAGGTAGACGAGGATTTGTCCTGTAGCCCATGTGTTCACAGTGGCCCACAGTCCCGGTCAGACCGCACGCTCGCACTGCTCAGTGCTCCGAGGCATGTCCCTGGGTTCCTTTGTAGGTAGGGTGGCGGTTACCACTTTGTAGTCTGGTGATGGAACCCAGGCCTACGCATATGTTATGGACTGTCCTGCTGAGTGTCATGGGTCTGGGCCTAAGAGTCCATTTCTGTTGGGCCTCCTGGCACTACTCTCAGGGTTCAGAGAAGGTGGCCACCCTTAGCTTTGCATCCCCGAGGGGCAGCGGGCGCTGGAGCGTGGCTGCTGGGATGAGTGAGGTTCGGCACAGTGTGGGGGAGAAGTCGTTGGTGATGGGGTGGKTCGGGGCATTCTCGGCTGTGGTAAGGTTGCGTTCAGCTTACTCTCCGGTCTGGTTGTAAACAGAGGAGGTAGAGAAGATGAGTAAGAAGATGGAGGAAGTGAAAGCGGCCAACGTTCGAGTTGTGTGTGAGGACTTCCTCCAGGACGTGTCTGCCTCCACTAAGAGCCTCCAAGAGCTGCTCTCGGCCCACAGCTTGTCCTCGTGGGGGGCTGAGGTGAAGATGGAGCCTGGTGAGGTGGTGGCCCCCAAGGGGAAGTCAGCTGCACCCTCCAAGAAGAGCAAGAGCGCCGCCGTCAAGGAGGAAGGTGAGGCCCAGCGGCCCCNTCGGGGCATTCTCGGCTGTGGTAAGGTTGCGTTCAGCTTACTCTCCGGTCTGGTTGTAAACAGAGGAGGTAGAGAAGATGAGTAAGAAGATGGAGGAAGTGAAAGCGGCCAACGTTCGAGTTGTGTGTGAGGACTTCCTCCAGGACGTGTCTGCCTCCACTAAGAGCCTCCAAGAGCTGCTCTCGGCCCACAGCTTGTCCTCGTGGGGGGCTGAGGTGAAGATGGAGCCTGGTGAGGTGGTGGCCCCCAAGGGGAAGTCAGCTGCACCCTCCAAGAAGAGCAAGAGCGCCGCCGTCAAGGAGGAAGGTGAGGCCCAGCGGCCCCRCCTGGGACCTTGGTCCTGTGTCCCTAAAGTGCTGCAGTGAGCAGTGTCCTGACTTCAGTGCTAGCAGACAAACTCTTCWGCCTTTGTTTTAGTTGAGTCTTTGTGTTCCTCTGTCCCTTCCTTCCCAAGGTGTCAACAAGTCTGAAAAGAGGATGAAATTAACTCTGAAGGGAGGAGCAGCTGTTGATCCTGACTCTGGTGAGTGATCAGAGCCCCTATGCACCCTGGGAGGTTAGATGTCTCTAGTCAGGGTTGCCAGAGGGGAGCAGGCCAATCCTAGAAGCTTATGGGTCAGTAGGGACCTCTAAAGGTGTTGTGACATGAAACTAACTGGGGACATGTAGGCCCACAGACCCCTCAGTTGCACCCTAGCCCTTCAAGGGAGAAAACTATAGGAGCTTTGCCTCTGGGGCAGGTCTGGAACACTCTGCACACGTCCTGGAGAAAGGCGGGAAGGTGTTCAGCGCCACACTTGGCCTGGTGGACATTGTGAAAGGGACGAACTCCTATTACAAACTGCAACTTCTGGAGGATGACAAGGAAAGCAGGTGAGCCCCGGCCTCCAGCAGTGTGTGCTGCCCACCTTGGGAAGGAAGTCAGGCTGCTGCAGGGCCTGGAGCAAGAGAAACCATCACGAAAATCCACAGTGTTTGAAGTCTCTCCGTAGAACATAGCCACTCCTGGCTGCCAGTTAGGCTGCTGTGCTTAGGCATCACGGGTGTGGCTCCACCGGTCCTACTGGGCTGTTCTTAGCCGTTAAAAAGGTAACGGCATTTATGGTTTATTGTGGAACACATTAAGATTACATTTTATTCTTTTTGTTTGTAGCCCTGGCTCTCCTGAAACCTTTGTAGGCCAAACTGGCCTCGAACTCGGAGATCCACCTTCCTAGTGCTTCCCAAGTGCTGCTATTAAAGGCGTGCACTACCACACCTGGTTTTAAATTTATCATTTTATGCTCTTCCACACTTGCTGGTTACTAGAATGAAGGTGATAGTTTCGGCCCTTTTAAACATCCTGTCTCAGTTGTAGAGTGCTTGCCTCATGTGTTCAAGGCCCTCAGTTCCACCTGCAGCATCACTCAACCAACACACGGGGACAGCGCATGCTTTTCAAGCTGCCCCTTACAGAGGAAGGTCTCACAGAACAGAAGCTCACCCTGGTCTCTGTCCCTTTACAGGTACTGGATCTTCCGGTCTTGGGGCCGAGTGGGCACAGTTATCGGCAGTAACAAACTTGAGCAGATGCCCTCCAAAGAGGATGCTATTGAGCACTTCATGAAGTTATATGAAGAGAAGACTGGAAATGCCTGGCACTCGAAAAACTTCACAAAGTATCCCAAAAAGTTCTACCCTCTGGAGATTGACTATGGCCAGGTAAATCATAGTAAGGTCTGTTCCTCTAACTCCACAGTGTGGCTCAGGTGGTAACACCTGTTTAGAGAAGAGTTAACAATACCAGGGCGACAAATTCTTCCCCTCAAAGTGGAAGAAAACGTACCACCTCATTCCATGAGGCCAGTTTTACCCAAGATCGTGAGAAGAATGTGTTGACACCATCTCTGTAACCTGAAAATCCTAACTAGTAAATCAAGCAGTGTGTGAGCACCCCAAGCTCGAGTGTCATGCAGACAGAATTTGAGGCAGCTGGCATTTCAGTATGCCCTGTGGATGAGGGCGAGCATCTCAGTAGCAACAGGAAACATGTTGTAAAACGATACCGTAAAGCTTTGAGTGAACCGTGGACAAGTTAACAGAGTGGAGGGAGCYCCAGCTGGGTTTGAACTCCTCCTCCTCGGCCTCCTGAGCACTGGATTACAGGTATGTATGYGCGATCACAAGAGTCGCTGCGTCCACCAGCAGTAGAGATTCTGAGACACCAAGGAAAGGTGGATTCTGAGGTTGCTCTGGACRTGTGTCACCGCTGAAGTGAAATGATGTGGGTCAGGAGAGTTGATGTGCTCTGCCTGGTATAGGCTGTGCCTGTCTATTCTGAAAGTCTCCCTGTGGGCCCCGAGGCAGCATTCAGTTACCTCTTAGGTGATAGTTTTGTGCCTAGATGTTTATGTTTTGGTTGACTGGGGTTTGCTGKTTGGCAAGTCAAGCTAACAGTCATCTGGATTCGGCATCCGGAATGCTGGACTTGCTGGCATCTGAGTATGTAACATACTTGGTAAAACACCATTGCTTAAGACCACATAGATCTTTTGTTTGTTTGTTTGNTGTGTCACCGCTGAAGTGAAATGATGTGGGTCAGGAGAGTTGATGTGCTCTGCCTGGTATAGGCTGTGCCTGTCTATTCTGAAAGTCTCCCTGTGGGCCCCGAGGCAGCATTCAGTTACCTCTTAGGTGATAGTTTTGTGCCTAGATGTTTATGTTTTGGTTGACTGGGGTTTGCTGGTTGGCAAGTCAAGCTAACAGTCATCTGGATTCGGCATCCGGAATGCTGGACTTGCTGGCATCTGAGTATGTAACATACTTGGTAAAACACCATTGCTTAAGACCACATAGATCTTTTGTTTGTTTGTTTGKTTGGTTTGGTTTTTTGGGTTTTTTTGGATTTGGTTTTTTCAAGACAGGGTTTCTCTGTATAGCCCTGACTGTCCTGGAACTTACTCGGTAGACCAGGCTCGCCTTGAACTCAGAAATCCGCCTGCCTCTGCCTCCCAGAATGCTGGGATTACAGGCGTGCGCCACCACCACCCCCACCCGGCTGACGACATAGATCTTAAGGAGATCTAGGTAGAGTTAGTAATCTTAGCCACGGGCATGTACATGATAGTTTTGTAAAAACAGACTTATGAATAGGTACAGATTTTAATTCCATGCCTTCGGGTTCTGGCATTCCTCAGAGGGAAAATTGTAGAGTGTTAATGAGCTCTGCATTAAGAATTAAAATTTAAGCCAGGCGGTGGTGGCGCACACCTTTAATCCCAGCACTTGGGAGGCAGAGGCAGGTGGATATCTGAGTTCAAGGCCAGCCTGGTCAACAGAGTGAGTTCCAGGACAGCCAGGGCTACACAGAGAAACCCTGTCTCGAAAAACACTCCCCCCGCTCCCCCCCCAAAAAAAAGAAGAATTAAAATTTAGAGGTCAGCGTGATGGCGCATGCGATGGATCCTAGTGTGCTGAGAGCAGAGGTAGGCAGATCTCTGAGCCTGGGCTCAATCTGGTCTTCATAGTATGTTTCAGGGTGGCCAGGGTTATATAGTGACACCCTGTTTCAAAAAATAAACAAACAAGTTCTTACATAATGCCCTTGGACTTAGAGGTAGACAGGGTAGTACCTTCCTAAGTATTTGTTTTAGAATTTTTTTGAGAAAAGCATAGAAAATAAAACTGCCCAAGGTTAACCATAACAGTCCTAGCTAGTGTCTGCATCTGGCTACTTTGACCTGTGGAGTCATTTCCCAGCATAATAGGAACCCTGCAGTGCACGTGGTACTCACCSCTTCTTCCTTCACGCCAGGATCATGCCGCACACTGTCCAAAGACAGCACTCTCCATAGGGGCACAATGGGAGACAGAGAAGTAGTTTAGCATTTTAAAAGCAGAAACTATGAAGCTAATCTTAGTCATTTAACCCAGCTCTGTGCAGAACAGTCTCGCTATCACTACCAGCAGGCCTGGGCAAGCCGGTGCAGGCAAAGGAAGACTGTCTCACAGCAGCTGTCCCTTCTGCCCAGAGAGAGACAGACACTGTCACAACAGCTAGAGTGTGAAGCGGAAGCACTGGGAGGGCTTGGGGAGTGCATGGCAATGACTGCCTGGAGAGTGTGGTGAACACTTGGCTCTTTTGCTGGCAGTATTCTATCCTGTGTCCTGGTTACCTGCAGCTAAGCCCTGACGACACAGTCTTTGTCCTCTTTCTGGTTCCCCCTCCCCTGAAGGACGAAGAGGCAGTTAAGAAGCTGACGGTGAAGCCTGGCACCAAGTCGAAGCTGCCGAAGCCAGTGCAGGAGCTCGTGGGGATGATCTTCGACGTGGAGAGCATGAAGAAGGCCTTGGTGGAGTACGAGGTGGGTGCTGAGTGGCTCTCTCTGCTCACTTGCTGAGCCTGGTGAGTTAGCTAGTGTCACCTTTCCTTTCTAAAAGACAAGCGGCCGCAAACCTCCATCCCAGCTCCTGCTGGCCCTGGGCCCTGGCCCCCCTATTGCCTTTTCCCATTTTGATTTCTGTGTTATGGTGGGTAGGTCTGGTTCTTGGGGGCTCAGACATACCAGCTAGCTGATGCCAGTGGAAGTCCAAACCTTCGCTCACTTGTAGAATAGAGAACTGGGCTGGAGAGACTGCTCGGTAGATAAGAGCACTAACTGCTCTTCCAGAGGCCCTGGGTTTCATTTTCAGCACCCACGTGGTGGCTTACAACCATCTGTAACTTCAGTTCCAAGAGAACCAGTGCCCTCTTTTGGCTTCCACAGGCCCTAGGTACCCAAGTGGTACACAGGCATACAAGTAGGCAAAGCAGTCATAGACATAAAATAATTAAAAAATTATATTAAAGGAAACTCCTGTGACCACTACTGTCTTGATCCATGCTGCAATTAGCCAAACTCAAGTCAGCTCTCTTTCTTAAAACTTGGGGCTGGGTGTAGCTGTGATAGGGGGTTCGCTCGCCTCACACACGTAGGTGAGATGATGCCAGTTAGAACATGCTGCTCTGGAGTGGGCCTGCATGACAGGGAAACAGGCTAAGTCGAGCGTGGCTGTGCTCACTCACCTGTAGTCTTCCCAGCAGTGGACAGAGGAGGGGACTCTAGACTTGGCCAGCCACATAGCCTCCTAGTCTCCAGCCAGGAGTCCAGAAGCTACAGGCTGCTCTCCAAATCAAGCAGCTCTGGTGGATGTGCCCAGTGCCACATTCTTAGAGCAGTGAAGTACTAGCACACAGGTGTGTCACTTCAAGTGCTCAGTGACAGTGCAGGCCAGTTCACTCACAGGAGGAAGTAGATGTCACTTGGGAACAGTTGATCCAGTGTACAAGTGTGGGTCTGTCAACTCTTCATCACTGTAACAAAGTGATCACACTTCTGCCTTCACAGCTCAAGACCCTGATTAACAAATCCTGAAGTAATGGTTAGTGGCAGTGTGGTTAAACAAATGTGTAGCCTTTTGGGGTAGCTGATTTGAAAGGCTAGTGTGGAGTCAGGTGTGTGTTCTTGAAAAATAACATTCAGCACTTGGAAATTTGAGGCTCTTGTTTCTGAACTGGATGGTAGCAAAGGTTACCCCTCCTCCCATGCCCTAGAGAACAGTGGGAGGCCTCTGTCCCATCTCCTTGTCCTAGGGATTGGTGGGAAGTATGTTCGGTCTTCCTTACCAGTGTTAGACAGCACACAGGAGGGGTAGGAGGGTTACAGCCACTGCCGGCKGGCCACCAGTCTCCTGTGGGGGAGGAATGCTGTGTCACCACGATGCAGAATGCCTAGCCTTTAGGTTCCCGGTCTCTGCAGATTGACCTCCAGAAGATGCCCTTGGGGAAGCTGAGCAGAAGGCAGATCCAGGCCGCCTACTCTATCCTCAGCGAGGTCCAGCAGGTAAGCAAGCCCTCCAGCCCTCCAGCGGGTCAGCTCTCTTCTGCTAAGAGCAGCAGCAGCATTACTGTGTGGGAACAGTGACAGTGCTGAACTCGAGTTTGTGAGAGTTGGACTTTTTCAGTTCAGTAAATATCATGGTCCAGTTCTTTGCTCAAAGAATGTTAACAAAATGCACATGGTGATGATTTCAGTTATCAGATACATAATAAACTCCTTAGAAATTTAAATTTGGTGGAGAATTTTATCTAGTATGTCTCCAGCCCTAGAGCTTCAAGTAGACCAAAGGCTCTACTTGTATTTGAGGGTGGGGTACAGCTGCTTTGAGAGGAGAAAGAAGCACCCAGCAAAGTAGACTTCCTGGGTGGTGCTGGAGAACTAACCTGTAGTGAGCTGTAGAATCTGGGTGCCTCTGTGTCCCCACTTCTACGAGATCATTGGGTTCCCGGCTCAAGCTCTCTCTGACTCGTGGTCCCACAGTAGCAGAATAAACTACGTCTTTGCCTGCAGCAGGTAGATACTCCCCAGCATTGTGGGCAGTTTTCTGTTTATTGTTTATTTGTTTGAGACAGGGTCTCTCCATAGACCTGGCTGGCCTCCAGCTCACAGATCCACCTGCCTTGGGGTGCTGGGATTAAAGGTGTGTGCCAGCATGCCCAGCTGGACAATTTTCAAACATACAGCAGTAGCCACGAGCCCACCCCATAGATGCTGCAGTAGTGCTTTGTAGGACGTGTATGACAGCATACTTCTCCTTTGCGTAAATAAGCTGCACAGTTCCAGGTCCATTATCCTGGGGCCTCTGTGCCATGACTCCAGTGAGTGGTGCTCTGATGAGCATTTCCCTGCTTGTGTGGACAGCAGCTGCTTTAGTCCTGTGTTCCTTCTGTCTTCCCCTTCCCTTCCAGGCAGTGTCTCAAGGCAGCAGTGAATCCCAGATCCTAGATCTCTCCAATCGCTTCTACACGCTGATCCCCCATGACTTCGGAATGAAGAAGCCCCCTCTCCTGAACAACGCAGACAGTGTGCAGGTAATAGGCTGTGGAATTGGGGCAGCGCTGGGTCTTAACTGGGACGACCCTCCTTACTTACTGTATTCTTTAAGAGTAGGATCTACCCTGCCTTTCCTTTGCTTTACCAAGTCAGTCTAGAAAATTGTCATTAACCAAGAAGACCATTTCTCTGTCCCACATAAAGGTCCCATGAGTCCCTGGCCTAGGTCAGTTTGTGGCATCCTTAGTGGCATGTGTTCCTGCCTATCATTCACRTTTAAGAGTTTTGACATGTTCCCCTCCCTTCCCAGGCATCAGAGCCTCATTAGCATGCTGGGGAACGCCTGTGAGTGCCCACCCTTGAGGGAAGGGTGGTGGCAGGGCCTGGCCAGCGCAGACTCTTCCCCCACTTAAGGGAACACGTCACTATCATCTACTTCCTGCATGTGCTCCTGTCAGGGCTTGATCGTCTCCTCCCTGTGGACTTAGCTCCTGGGTCTGTATTCTGTCCCCAGGCTAAGGTGGAGATGCTGGACAACCTCCTGGACATTGAGGTCGCCTATAGTCTTCTCAGGGGTGGGTCTGATGACAGCAGTAAGGACCCCATCGATGTCAACTATGAGAAGCTCAAAACTGACATTAAGGTAAGAGGCCTGCCTTTTCTGTGTAGCATTCAGTGGCTAACCTCGGCAACAGCCAGCCCCAACATACATGTGTTCTAGGTGTGTGGCTAGGCCTTGAGTCCGCGCTCTCACGTACCCAGGTGCTGCTGGTAGGCTTTGAGACTCTGGAAAGTCTGAGCTAGCTAGTGCCTCAGATCAGTGTGGAGACTGGGTTTGAAACGTTCCTTTCTTCTATTTCGGGCACAAGAGCCAGTTGAACTGGGCTGTGTTGAAGGCTCAGGTAGGCGGGAATTGCCCTGCCTGAAGTGTGTGCCTCTGTCCAGCCAGAGCTTGAGTCTGGCATGTCTTGGGTCTTTTGATGCAACAAAACACTGGGACCAAAAAGCAAATTGGAGAGGAAAGAGTGTACACTTCCAGATCATAGTTCATCAGTGGGGGAAGGCCAGAATAGGAAGTGAACCGGGGGCAGGAGCCTGGAGGCAGGAGCTGAGGCAGAGACCATGGAGGGGCRCTGCTTACCTGCTTGCCGCTCATGGCTTGYTCAGCCTGCTTTCTTAGAACCTAGGACCACCAACCCAGGGATAGCACCCACAATGCAATGGGCTGGCCCTGCCCCCATGAGTCACTAATTGAGAAAACCCTACAGCTGGATCTCATGGCTCAGTTGAGGCTCCTTTCTCTATAATGACTCTAGCTTATGTCAAGTTAACACACAAGRTCAGCCAGTACACCATCTTCTGCCTGTTTCTGCCAGGCAGCATGGTCCCCTGCAGTCCAAGTTTTACTGCTGGYTGAAGTCCGGGACAGATGTTTCCAGATGGCCTCTTAGTCAAAGGATTGAAATAAAGATTTGCAAAAGTAGTGTAGGTTGGGTGATTTTTAATTAATAGTCTCATTTATGTGTGCCCTTTGCCCCTGTGTATAGCCTTTCCATAATGCGTGTGATTTCAGTCATTAGAGATGCCTCATTTCCCRTAGGCATAAAATAGTGAAGAGAGAATTTATCCTAGTTACTTACTGTTGAAACACCACGACCAAAGAACTTGGGAAAGAAAAGATACATCCACATCACAGTTCATCATGGACGGAAGTCAGTAGGAAGCCGGAGGCAGGAGCTGCTGCAGAGGCCGCGGAGGCAGGCTGTTCGCGAGCTTGCCCCCAGTGGTTCGCTCAGCCTGTTTTCTTAGAGGACCCGGGACCACCACCCCAGGGGTGGCCCTACCCAAAATGGACTGGGCCCTCCCTCCCATGTAAATCAGTAATTAAGAAAATGCCCGGATCTCCCTCGCCCTTCTCTCGCCCACACTCTCTCCCTTGTCTCCTGCCCCCCTGCTCCYCCTCTCTCCCCATTCTCTCCACGTGGCCATGGCTGGCTCTGTCCTCTCTAACTCTTCTTTCAATCTTCACTTTTCTCTCTCTTTTCTTTCCCCCGACTTTTCTATAATAAAGCTATAAAATCAGAAAGGAAGGAAGGAAGAAAGGAAAGAAAGAAAAAAAAAAGACGTTTTCTCAGGCGAGGCTCCCTCCAGGGACTTTCCTTATAGAAAGTTGGTATAAGACCCGCCGGCACAGGAGTCTGCAGAAGTCCCCCTGAAGGACAGTTCGCCGTA